>JAAAKD020000088.1:8637400-8653975 GCA_010014825.2 Danaus melanippus
TCAGGCACCAAAGGCCCATAGAAAACATTATTACATAAATATACATTATCTTATAAATATACTAATACATATTCTCTTAAAAACTATAATACATACTATACATTAAAATCTTATAATACACTAATACGTATTGACTTATACTATCACGACACTATCACGTGTTGCTGCGCGTGGTGCAGGGTATCCTGCCACGAAATCGTCGGAACACCACACCCGTCGGCCAAAACTCTCGCTGCATGAAGGTCGCAAGGTGTTGAGTTGGAACTCGCACCACAAACGAATTGAAATTGACATTATAGCGCGATTCCAATTTCACGACCTTCAATGTCCACGTCGTTTTCTTATGAATATACTCCACAATCTCCTCTACCTTTGTGGAGTTATGTAGACGGGACAGGTACAGCTGCGTAGATGGAACAGCTGCCCGCAGTGAAGTTTCTTCACCTGACGTCTGTGCGCTCCCGCATTGATTCCGGCATGATGGCTTCTTCCTCCTCTTCTTTTCGACTTTGATGTAGCCGTCTTCATCGACCTGGTTCTTTCGCAAACCCTGTTGACTCAGATCCTTGTGGGTTAGGTCACAACGGATCTGCTTTTCCCTTTTCTGTTTCTTACTCTGAGATGCTACAGGTTTTTGTGCAACAATCGCAGCGTAAGCGCTTTTGGGAGCCGGGCTACATCGCGGTGGCAACGCTTCTAATGTTTGTGTAAATAATATTAGCTATGCTGATGACATGGTACTGCTAAGCGCATCGATTTGCGGTCTTAGGAAGTTGATGGCCATATGTGAGGCATATGTAGAAAAGCATTGATTGATATACAATGTCAAAACAGTGTGGTGATGATATTTGAGGCCGAGGGTAAAATACAAAGAACAATACCACCCATTGTGCTCAAGGGCACTAGTCTGGTAAGGGTATATGAATTCAAATATTTAGGACTCCTCTTGACACCCAACCTCAAAGATGACACTGACGTCGAGAGGGAACGGAGGGTGTTGTCTGTACGGGCGAATGTGTTGGCTCGCAGATTTGTACGTTGTTCGAACGAAGTTAAGCTTACACTGTTTAGAGCCTATTGTACAACCTTCTACACGTGCAACCTGTGGGCCAAATACTCTCAAAAGTCGTATAACGCACTCCGGGTCCAATATAACAATTCCTTTAGAGTGCTGATGGGATTGCCCCGCCATTGTAGTGCATCAGGGATGTTCGCGGCAGCGAGGGTCGATTGCTTTTATGCCATTATACGCAAAAGATGCGGATCCTTGGTGTACAGATTGCGGGATAGTCCCAACAGCGTCATGAAAGTAATTGCTAGCAGGTTAGACTGTAAGTATGTTAGTCATTGCTGTGCTATTTCGAGCGGATTAGTTCAGCGATTACTACCATAATTTCAATTTAGTGATAGTTTTGTTAATTAATTTTATTATACTAACATGGGAGATAAGTAATATGTATCACTAACAATAAAAATGAGTCATAGTCACTTGAAATAAAAAGTTATTATTATTATTATTATTATTAATATGTGCGTCATTCTTCACACCGCGCCAAATATCTGAATAATCACAAACGTTTCCAAAACATCAAACACTAACTCGAGTCTCTTCAAACTAATCTTTGTGAATCCGCTGTTTTTTAATTTTAATACAAACTATAATTACTTTTCTAAATGTGAAAAATGTAATCGAAAGACAATCATTTGAGATGCACATTCAAATAAAAAAGTCTTAGTCTTGTTCTGGCGGTAAGAGAATAAGTACGACCGGCGATACGAGTAAGAAAATGGAGCGAACACGACTGCTACGACAAAGGAGGCAGAGGAACCATACACATGTAGTTTTCCAGTTTTGAACGTTAATTATCATTTCATCAGTATATACTATGCTTGTAGTCCATATTCTCAGTACTACGAACTCTGGTACCATTTCCAATTTCAATATAATATTAAGTTCAGAATCTTCCCGCACTCCTCGGTGACATAGGGCACTGACGCCCGGCTTACTTTTATTTAACTCGAAATATAGATTAAAATACGCTTTTAATAATAAAAACGAACAAAACATGCTTTTAAGAAGATTTAATATTTATGAAAGAAAATGCTTTTTATTTCATTCGTTAAGTTATAGGTAAAGGAAGGAACGTTGTGTACCTACTGTACTCGCCACTCGGGGTCTGTTATAGATTAGTTGAGACTTTTACAGTTTAATAAACAAAATGAGATATGGATTATGGATGATGGTAAAAGACAGATTTACGTGACTGACGCTCGTTCATTCATCGTAAGAAAGAAGACAAGAAATAATACAACATTTAATAAGTTTATATCATCAGAGTCCTCCGTTAACATTCAGTTCAGGAACAGTTTCACTTTAACTCGACGACACTGTCCGGTCGGCGGGCGCGAGGGCGGGGGGAGCGGGGGGAACGGGGGGCGGCGAGCGCGTGAAGTCCAGCACGAGCTTCCCTCGCGCCCCGCCACGAGCCGCGCGCTCGTACGCCGCCACACCCTCCCACCAGGGAAACACGCGCTCCACACACACCGACAGCTGCGACCAGAACAACACACTCTCACCACCCACGCCCACATGACGGAATACGTGCGAAACATTTGTAACAAGCTCCCACCCTGCCTCTCTCCGCGAGACGTCGGAGCATCTCGATGTCGTCCGCGGACGGAGTGAAGAAGGCCCAGCGGACGTGCGGAGGGCAGGAGGATGGTGCGGGCGCGCTCCGGGCCGCGGATAGGCCTTCCGCGACCAGCTGGGCTGCCGCCGCACAGCCACCGCCTAACAGCCCGCGGGCGTCCGTGAGCCGGAGCAGCGGCGAGCTCAGGGTTACGAACCTGGAGAATCGCCAGCGCCGCGAACCGGCCTCCGCGCCGCCCACGCCCGCACAGTCCAGGATCACCTCATACCTGCGCTCAAAAACAGTTCTCTCATTATGATGATCGAGACGACTTTCACTGTGCGAGACATGTGAGCTTACGGGCCGGACTCCTCGAGGAGGCGGTCGTAGTCAGCCGCCGACCGATCGAGCGCCGCAACGGCACCGAGCGAGGTCGCGCGCTCACACAGGTCCGCAGAGCAGCCAACGATCACCTATGGCGGGGCCGATAGGTTGAGATTACATATGCGACTCCCGAAACGGACAAAACCTAGACGCTAGACCGGAGATCGCTCACCTCTGCGCCGGCGTCCACGAGCAGTTGAAGGGCCACATGTCCGACCCCGCCCAGCCCCATTAACAATACGCGCGGCGGACGGCGGGCGCGTCTCCCCGGCGGAAGGCCTCCCGCCCGGAGAGCGGCGCACGCGCTCAGAGCCGCGTACAGCGCCCCGCCCGCCTCCTCGTCGGACAGAGCGAGCGGGGCGCGGCTGGTCCAGCGCTCGCGCACCGTCACGTACTCCGCGTGCGAGCCCGGCCTGTGCGGCGGGACCACACCCCACACGCGCTCGCCCAACCGCAACCGGCAGCTCGCACCGGCCGCGACGACTTCGCCGGCAAAATCTCTCCCCGGCACGAGAGGGAACTCGAGGTCGGTGCCGTCCAGCGTCCGCAGCGTGTTCAGTATACGAGAGCCGTACCCGCCTGCGGAGAAGGATACGAGTACCGAAGGTTTGAGTGTCCACAGGTAAGGCAAGGGGCTGAAGTCAGGGATAGCGTGTTACCGAGCATGGCTACATCCAATGGGTTGATGGAAGCGGTGTGGACGCGCACCAGCACCTGGTCGGGAGCCCTCAGCGGTGGCACGCGCGCACTCTCCAGGCGCAACTCCTCGGTCCCGGCACTGTAGGCGTGCACCCGCCAGGCGCGCATGCGACCCGCGCACACTGCTCCCCTCGCGACATTCATTTTTCTCAATTTATCAATGTTCTCTCTAAAATAATCGAGATGGTGATGTGTTGAAATTTGCTTAAAAGACTAAGTTTTCTATCTATACATAAACTTTTGTAATAAAAGTTTACCTCAGCAATAATATTTTTTTCAAAGCAGGTTGACTGCAGGTTTTATTAAAACTTTTATTTATCTCAATATGATTTAGTTGAAGTAAAGAGTACATATTTTTATATTCTAAGTTTAATTGAATTTTCGTAATAGGCTTACTGAAAAGTTATGATATAAAATACAATGAAAGATTATTTAGTGACTTCAATGTAATCAGTTGATATCCTCAATCCTGAACTGTTTACATATAAACTAAATGTCAATAATTCAATCACACCTGTAATAATATTGATAGCTCCTATGTATAAGGGCCAATGTGCAAAATGACAATTTTTCAGTAGAGGCATTTTAAGTTTGAGATCAACATATTTTTTTCCATGCAACAACTGATGCTTTTTAAACTTTGCATAGCAACTAGGATATACATGTTAGTCATTTAAGCTTTTTTTGTAAACCTACTAGTTATTTAAATGATTTATATAAGCCCTTATATGTTAGAAAGTGTGTTACTTTTGCCCTTTAACTGCAATAAAAACTAAGTCTTTCCACCAACATTTACTTTTTTTTTTTAAATAGATGTTGTGAAATAAAGTGTTACAAAGTGTTTAAAGCAAAAAAAATTAAAATGGCTCAATTGCTACATTGACCCTTATACATAGGACCCATCATTATATCGTCAATGAAGTACCAATGCCTCCTAACTGACAATTTAGTCCAAAAGTACTTTTTTATTACAATGGACATAAAACTCATATTGGCAAAGATTGAATTCACTCCTATCCAATATTTCTTTACCAAACAGTTTCTTGAGCCATGTGAATATATCTACTAAGTGGCAGAATTCATTCATTCGTATATATTTTATGGAAATATCTTCTAACTGCAGCAACAACCGGCTACACTCAGCCGCGCTCGGCATTTGACTGACTAACTTTGCACTTCACTGATTAAGTTAACCGCCGTCTTCTTCAAGTGATGATGATGATGACAACATAGTAGCTGTTCAAGAATCATCTACTAATTTGCAAAATGTATTCCATGGTGATTTAAATGAAGGTAGAAAACAACCAAAGAACAAATATTTTAATGAATGGAAGAAGTTAAAGAATAAAAAACTCAGAATGGAAGGCAAAGAATATTTGGGCTACACATAAGCGGCAAATTGATAGAAACTATTTTACTATCAATAGTTGATCAAAATAAATAAAACCTTTTTTTAAAACAGTTTTTTTCTTCTGGTGTAAAATTAGATTCTCAACACTTAGGAGGTATTTGTACTTCATCGACAATATGAATATATGACGCAGGACATTAGTTATTGCATGTACTATATAAAGTCAGGAATCAAATTGCAAATTATATCAGGTTGTAGTATTCATCTATATAAATTTGTATCCTTAATTTGTGCTTTCGCACTTCATAATACCAAGAATTTGAACTTCTACCATTAAAATATTAATGTAACGTGTTTTTATTGTAAACAATTTTAGTTTACAAAACCTACATAATGGATTGTAATTTCAGATTCATTATATTCACATAATCGACTAAAATATCTTCAAAATAATTTACGACAGTATTTGTACATGAAGCCAAACTTGTGGATATTTATATAAGTCAATTTAAAAAATATAGTACTTTACCTGTTGTTATTTATGCTTGCAATTAGAAATCGAAGTCATTATTTTGACAAAGAGAGTTAACGAGAAGTAATTAAAAATATTAATATCAAATATATAATATTTCCTTATAACTAAAATTATTAACTAATTTTTATTATCAGATATACACAACTACCTAAGTCCTCATTAAAACATTTTGTATGTCAAACATTGGCAAATGACAGTTCTTTTAGAATAAAGAATTAAGACACTGGACAGTTCATGTCCTAACCTTTAAGCGTTTTACTGACATTTCTGATTTTTCTTTTGTATGATAAATTTTATTTTAAACCATATGTCATATATAACTTTAACAAGAAGATATTAATAAAAAAAAATTTATTAAAGCTTTGTTAAAATTCTATAAACTTTTATGGAAACAGCTATCTTAGCGAACAAATACATACCTAGTTGAAAAAAAGTCAACTGTCATTGTCATACATTTATCAAATCTCAACTATCAAAAGACAAATGTAATAACAACGAACACTTTATAATAAGTTTTAAGTTGTATAATAAGTTTTAAGATGATTGAAATATAATTAAACGTTATTATTAAATAACATCCATATTAAATATAATGGCGTTAACATCAAGAAGGCTTGTGTATCCAAAACACTTAAGTAAACTTAATATCCGGTGCATATCGTTACAAGGTTATAAAGCGAAGGTATAACTATATTATAGTATTTAACATGACTAAAAATCATCGATAATAAGAGACAAATTAATCTATTTCATTATGACAGGAAACTAGTATCAAAAATTCACCTACAGCAGGAGCAAATGAGACTTGGAACCGAAGAGTGGTTACTGGGTTGCAGCCTACAGGAGCTCTGCATGTGGGCAATTACTTTGCGGCTGTACATCGTTGCGTCAAGCTTCAGCAGCAAGGCGATGATCTTATGATATTTATCGCAGATCTCCATGCCCACACTACACAACAAGTGTGTTATGTTCTACATTAAAGCACTGTGATGTTTTCAAATTATATATAATATTATTAATAATAATTAACTGCTCCTCATAGGTTCTTGATGACAAGTAATTTTATTGCTTAAATGACAGTTTGTAAAATAATTGTCATGTTTTTAGAATCCAACACAAATTCAGAAAAACATCTTGGAATTGACAGCATACTTGCTCGCTAGTGGGATTGACCCCGAACAAAGCATATTATTCGCACAGTCGGCTGTGCCGCGCCATGCCGAACTTTGTTGGCTATTATCCTGCCTTGCTACCCATGCACGCCTTGCACATCTGCCCCAATTTAAAGAGAAATCGGCTACTATGAAAGAGGTGCCAATAGGACTTCTTCTGTACCCAGTACTTCAGGTGCTTAAAACCACTATAACAAGCTCTATAAATTAGGATACCCTACAATTATGTTAATGTGTCACAGGCAGCAGATGTGCTGGTGTATCGAGGTACACATGTGCCAGTTGGCACAGACCAACTTCAGCATCTGCAAATTGCAGCTCAACTCGTGCGCACCTTCCACCACCGATATGGACGGCTTTTTCCTACGCCGTCCCCTATCCTACCAGGTGCCTAACTATCTAATATTTCTGTATTCATCTCTTAATGGCTACTTTCATTGGTGATTACTTTTTATAGATGATGGAAGCGATCGAGTACGTAGTCTTCGTGATCCCACAAAAAAGATGTCTAAATCCGACACTGATCCAAAATCAAGGATACTTCTAAGTGATTCGGATGATGCCATAAGATTGAAAATAAGGAAAGCCGTTACCGATTTCAACCCACAAGTGGGGAGATTGTTTGCTTTGTCCCTTAAAACAACAGTTAAATTGATTAGAATTTCTATTTTAACAAATTATATTTCTTCAGGTGACCTTCGAACCCGATAGCCGTCCGGGCGTGTCCAATCTTGTGACACTTCACTGTCTGGCAGCCGACAAACTTCCAGAAGAGGTCGTTCTGGAGGCAGAGGGATTAACTACGGCGCGGTACAAGCAAGTAGTGGCGGACGCACTCGTGGCAGCGATACGGCCGATCCGTGAACGAGCAAACGAGCTCCTGGCGCGACCGGGCTTGCTGCGAGACGTGCTGCGTCACGGGGCCGCGCGCGCTCGCCGCCGGGCTGACATCGTCTACGGAGACGTCTCCGTACGTCTCGGACTCGCCAACGCCACACTCGAAACTTCTGACGAGTTTAAAGTTTCAAATCAGATAATCCCTTTAGGTTCCACACCAAAGAGAGCAGTCAAACATGGTGCATGAACCTTCATTCTACTTTATATGACTTATGTAGAATTAGGGCAACATTTCGAGACGAAGCAAATCTCGATTACTCCAGTTCAGGACGAAAATGAAAAACTACGTAGTTTAGATTAGTTTATTAGAATATAGATCAAGATAATGAAACAAGAGTCGGGTCACAGTCTGTGGTGATGATGCTGCATTGACAGTGTGTGGTCGGGCGGTGCAGCGTGAGGGGCGGCGTGTGGCGGCAGTGTGTGTTGTGGCAGTGCCGGTGGTCGGTCCCTCAGTAGGGTCACAAGGTCCCGTAGCAGCTCCACGGCTTGTGTGACTGCTTCCGCCTGCTTCTCTGCAGCGAGCGCACTGCGCATAGCTGCCTCCGCCAACAGTTCCTCCGTAGCAAGACGCGGTGCGTCCCCTCCTCCAACTCCAGAGCCCTCAGAGTACATATCCTCGTCAAGTGCCGGTTTGTGCTCCTCGTCAGAATGACTCCCGCCTCGTCGACAACCACCGCCGCTAGCTAATGTTTCAAATTATATGGAAAAAGGCAACTGAATAGTAAATATATGTATTGCATACATTATATATAAATGATGTGTAAATGTTCTAAACCTCTTAACACAACTCTTGCTGATATAAATCACTCACTATAAACTTTTGTAAATATACTTTACAGTATAAGTACAAACCCTTCCTTGGCTCTTATATCTTAATATTTTAAAAGATTGTTGTAATTTTTTCAAATATTAACTGAAATGAGTAATGATTTCTTGTTATTAAGAAATTTTTATTTATAACTAACCAACTGGCTGGAGGTTTAGATGGAGGCGAGATATAGTTGTACATATTACAAAGTAGGTTTGTTAATCAGATTGACTGATTATTTTTTTCTGTAGCATTTTATATAAAACTTCAAATAAATCTATAGCACTTATGTTATGATACTGATATTACATACAGTCACTTGTTCGAGCTCCAAGTAAATTCTGCAGTCTTTCCTCCACACCAGACAGTTCTCCGAGAGCTCCTCCAGCTGCAGACTTCTTTCGTGCCTTATATTTTAAATCGGCCCAGAACTAAAACAAAAATGTACAGTAAATGAAATAAATGATCTATGACTTAAAAGTTCTCATGTGGGACAAATCCAATTTAAATAAAACTAATGTTTTTCGGATTATACTACGTAAGTATTTTTCAATCGTAATTACAATTTTAATTTCAACATAAGTCCTGTACCAAGAACAATGACATTTTAAATATTAGTTACGAACCCGACACCACTTATCTGGTGTTTTGCGTGCACCTCCTGACTCGTCTGCCGCCCCGTTTAGACGCTCTGCTAGAAGGCGCCAGAGCTTGCAGGCACTGAATCTCGAATAAATGGATTGTTTCCCTGCTGCAAAATCACGGTGCTCTTCCATAAACGACAACAACAGATGAAGTTGGTCCGAACTTACTCGACATCTAGTCAGTCCAGCACTCATCTCAAATAACACATTGCTGAACACTTTCAGCTAACTTTCTTAGGCTACTAGGAAATTTCCGTCTTTCAATAAAAAACTGACAAAAAAATCAAAATCCTAAGTTAAAGGATGATTATAACTATTGAATTTTTTTGCTCAGTACACTACATTTGAAACGAAACCTTTTTATTTGTTGTAAGTTAGTTTTCACATTAGCTGAGATTAATTACAAACGAAATTACTCTTTGCGTGCAATAGTTATTTATTTTTTTGTTTGTCAAGAAAGTAGCTTAAACGGATGTCAAAAATGTGAATAGGTAGGTACATCTTGACGTTAACTTTTATTATTTCAAGATGTCAAACTTTATAATATGTAATATGACAACACAAAATATTTCAATTTTTGAAGTAGATACCTATAATAATTTTGAATCCTGTAATAAAATATAGGTATTTAAAGCAAATGTATTAAAATTAATGGACGAACTTTAAAATTATAAACTGCATTTTAGATTTTTATATACATCCTTAGGCTACTGATAAATATTATTTCAAATGTGAACGTGAAAAATATTGACGGTTTTAGAATTTAATTAGTATAATTTATATTCTTTTTGTTAATTAGTCAAATATTACAGGAGAAGGCAGTTAGAGAGTATCATTAAAAAAAGTTGTATTTGCTTCGTAATGTCTGCGACAGTCTGCACGGGTGTATATTTTTATTATTGGTTACCAAGGGAACTACTTGTTTTTTAAAAATTAAATACAAAGTTACTGTGGTTAGTAAACTTTACCGTATTGTTAATTCAAACATTATAGAAATAGAGTTTAAAAAGATAATGAAATAACTAATTTCCTTTTATCTCGCTCTATTAAGAGGTAATCAACTTAATACTTATTTGTCGGTTGAATATTTTCTTGAATAGTTTCAAAATTACAATATGCCATGAGTTTTTAGGTGTTATAATATATATTCTGTCAATTAATATGAATCGCTATGTGGTGCTACAACAACTCGGAGATGGCACTTATGGCTCCGTCGCACTGGCGCAACGAAGAGACACCGGAGAAAAAGTTGCCATCAAACGCATGAAAAGAAAATATTATTCTTGGGATGAGGCTATGAATCTCCGGGAAGTAAAATCTTTGAAAAAACTGAACCATTCTAATATCGTGAAGCTTCGTGAGGTCATTCGAGAAAATGATACGCTCTATTTTGTGTTTGAATACATGCGGGGTAATCTGTATCAACTAATTCGAGATGCCGAGCGCCCTTTTCCTGAGACCGTTCTACGTAATATCTTATATCAAGTGCTTCAAGGCCTGGCCCACATGCACCGGCACGGATTTTTCCATCGCGATCTTAAACCAGAAAATCTATTGTGTGCGGGCCCAGAATTAATAAAAATAGCAGATCTCGGTCTCGCCCGCGAGGTACGGTCTAGACCGCCATACACAGACTACGTCTCGACTCGATGGTATCGTGCTCCTGAGGTTCTCCTTCACGACACTCACTACGGGGCTCCCATTGATCTCTGGGCCCTCGGTTGTATCATGGCCGAACTCTATACATGTCGTCCATTGTTTCCTGGAAATTCGGAAATTGATCAATTATACAAAATAAGTGCAGTTTTGGGAACACCGAGTCGAGAAGACTGGCCGGAGGGTTTCGTCCTAGCTGAAGCGCTACGATTCCGCTTCCCGGCAAGTGTAGGCGTGCCTCTAGGACGCGTAGTGCCGACGGCTTCGGCCCCGGCCTTATCTCTGCTCGCAGCCTGTTTGAGATATCCTCCGAGGGAGAGACCTACCGCACCGCAAGCCTTAAGGTACTGCCGCTCCTGAAATAATCTATGTTGAGAAATTGTTACTTAAAGCTTAATATTAATAACATCAAATAAGGTTTCCGTATTTCGCCGTCGGCGCTGGTCTCGTCTTACCATCTGCAACATCACGCCACAGAAGGTAATTTTTATATATTGTATTATATTTTCTATGATGATATACATATATGAAAAACAAAAATTTTAGAAGCGGGACTCGCATTGAGGTCGAAAACTTTCCACCCCCCGAAGATACGACCGAATCCCTGAAGCCGAAGCAAAAGTCGCCTCCTGCGATGAAAGACCGTTTCGCCGATATATTGGGGTGAGAAATAAATCATAAGAAAATGAGTAAAACCGAGTTCTATTGGTATATTCTTCAATAGTCATGAATGCTTGCGATGTTCAGGGGGGAAGTGGTGCATTCTGGTGGCAGGATGCGGGTACGTGGCCGCAGCGTCCTGGGTACGCTGCAGGCGGGCGGGGTCGTCGGGGCGTTGGGCGCTGGGCCGAGACCCTTAGCTCCCGCCGGGCAGTCGGCTGCCGCCCCTGCAGCGCCCTCGGCCGCAGCCGCTTACCTTGGGGCCTCGCGATACGTAGCGGGCGCACGCATAGATACCTCACTGTTCCGTCCTCTGGCCATGCATTCACATCGAGGTAAATGATGGAGCATTTACACTTTGCTATTGTTAATACAATTGTTTTAGAGCACAATATCCATAGACAGCATATACCTGTTCTAAAAATCTTTTTAAATATATTTTCTAACATATGGCTATACTTTAAAGATTTATGTGAATAATTATAATAATTACCGATTTATTCAGAGACGACGGCTGTGGGTAGTGGTGTGTCTCGAGTGGACTGGGCTGCTAAATACCTCCGCTAGCTCAGTTATGATCTGAGAACATTCTGGAGTGTCAGAGAAGAAATATAACCAATGTTTGATAATTCATGAACGAAAATCTTCTAGAATATTTTAATTAGATAAGTGTATTAAATAAAACGATAAGTAATTTTCTTCTTCCATCATCTTCCCAAAGTAGTTCTTGTAGTACTTATATAAAAAATTGGAATTTGCGTACTTTTGTGATAGTCTCTAGGATTATTATTATCAAGGAGTAAAATTAAAGAGAAACACTTAGTAAAGAAAAATCCAGAACATAAATTTTATCAATATAAATAAATGAAATCAGAACATCTGTTTGTTAAAATAAAAGCTTTTTACTACATTTTCAAAGATTTACACATATTGCATGATTCCTAATATTTTTCTTAATAATTTATTCTGTCTGTTACTTGAGGATGGACCGATTAATTGTTAATACTTTCACTAACAGACAGACAGTCAACTGCATTACAATGCTTTTAAAGTGTCTAATTATTTACTAAATGTTTGAGGTACAGTACTTACAAAATGGCTGAGACAGTTTTCTAATACAATTTGATACTTAAATATTGCCATTATAAAATTGCAATGGTTCTGTAGTATAATTAATTATTATCAGTCATAAAAATAATTATAAGGATTATAGGATATTATTATAATTAGTGTGGCACAGATGGCACCACTTGTAACATATACTTTGTAGTATGAATTATTGTTATAATGCTCTCTGGATGACCTCTATCCTTTAATTGATTGCTGTGCAGTTAATATGGACTTGACTTTTTATCATATTGAAGTATGTTAAAAATGTACCAATGTTACTAGAAATTAGGATGCCTCTTATGTGAATATAAACGTTAGTATCATGTTGAGCTACACGAAGTTCATTTTAAAATTAATGTTGTCTCAATTGTGGCTACAACTAGCAAATACAGGAACTCATTTCTTCCTCCAGAGGGTTTAAAATTGGTGGACAATAGGAATAAGATGTGATCCATCAATATAAATATATCTTCTAATATTAATATTATACATATTATTAGGTTAGAGAAATGCTAAGAATTAAAGGTTTTTGAAATATTTACAAAGGATGAAAGAATGAAAACACTGATGAACATGAACATAAGTAACAAAAAAATAAATTAAGGTGATCCAAGTGTGTCAGTTGTACAATAAAAAATAATTTGTAACAGCTGGAGGATGATGAGCTTTTAAGGCTTAAAAAAAAAATTAGCAACAAGTTAATCTGTCTATATTATATATTATTATTTACATATTTCCTTTCATATAAAATCTGTGAGTTATTAACAAGGAGGGCATTAGCTGTCTTCACTCATATTTGAGGTAGGGCTTAGCATCAGGTGGTGCCGTAGAGTGTGAATGCGCAGAATGGGCCGAGTGTGCCGAATGCTGCCAGGCATCAGGAGGCCAGCTATAGACACGTGGTGCAGCACCCTCCAGCAAACTCCAGCCCAACAATTGAGAGCGGCCACTGTGTTCTCTCTTAGGGGAGGCAGTCGAGATGTTGACTGACACACCTTTGATGACATGGTCCTGGCCACACAGGGACTGAGCTACTTCTGGATCTAGAAATGTTACAAAACTGAATGCTCGAAATGGTTTGGGTACAAAGACATCTGTCACCTGTCCGAATGCACCAAAGTATTCACGTAGATCATCAGCTGTGAGGCTCTCAGTGCAACGACCCACAAAGACTTTTCGATGGGCTGCAGAACTACCATCTTTACTGTTAGGAATACGAACGTCACACCAGCGCCCATCAATCATATGCCGCCTACCCAGAGCACGAAGCTGGGCGTCATATTCAGCAAACTTAATAAAACCAAACCCTTTAGATAACCCCGTCTTTGTATCCCGTTTTACTTGTACCATTAACAAATCACCGAATGTAGAAAAATACTCTCGAACTGTTTCTTCACCAGTTTTCCAAGGCAGACCAAGTACTATGAGGTCAGAGCAACGTGGCCTTGTTGTAGCGGTTGGTATATCCACACGTGGAAAGGCGCAGAAGTAACGATGTGCTCCCCAGCCTTCCGCTGGCGGCAGCACTCGATCCTCAGTCAGACGAAGTCCACGAAGTCGACCTCCAGCACGATATTTCAGGCCGCTAGCACCCACAAATTGAGCGGATATTGTGCTCAGAAGTAGAGAACCGTCTTCCTCGGTGGGCAGTTCGATGGGCTCGTCTTGTTCGCCCTCGCTCACCACCACGTACTCTATCGACATTGCGCTCACAAAGCAACATTAACACGCGCAGTCGTCATTTTTTTTATCATCTAAGCCTCCAAGACATAAAGCCGCCTTGGAGTGTTATTTGTTGGTGATTGACTAGAAATATGATTTCTAAGTCTTAATTATTTTGTACGCAAGTACGTTTGTACATTATTTGACGTATGACGTCAGCGTGACATTCTAATACATGTCAAGTAGTATTTATAGACAGTATACGTCCAGAAAAAAATATAACTAAAACATTAAAATGAGATATTAGAAGAAGTAGTTTAGTGCTCTCGTACGTAGAATTTTTAACTGTACTTTTATTTAATATGTTTAAAGTATCATGGATGAGTATATCTTAATCTATTTTGTATTGTGGACGCTTTAAGTTTTAACATTGCTCCCACTTATTACGACATGTTAACGGAAAATAGAGTCAAAAAAAAAAATTATTTGTGTTTAAAAGGGTTAACTAAATTATATGAACATAATGATATTTTAAGAGTTAGGTCGTATGGAGAAAATAATACTCTTAGTCCGTTGTTGAAGGAATGATTTATTTGAAATATTTACAAGTATTTATACTAAAAAAATTGATTAATTATCCAATAAGGATGTCTACATTAAAACAGGCGTTTTAATTGGTCGCCGCACATAAGTAATGTTTCGTCTTTAATGCGCATGCGTTAAACTGGCATCTATGCGCATGCGTTAAATTGGTATCTTTGTGAGCATATGTGCGTTGACGGTGTGACGAAATTATATATGTCACTCAACCCCGCGCGTCGATCATTTGGATCGCACGCGCTGCGGAGTGACTACATCTTGGAAACGCCACTACTGAAGAAGAATAAGAAGACTACATCTTAGTGAAAGGCCAGCATCCCGTCATCAGTTTGTTACCGTTTCAACGTATAGAGCGTCGCAAACTCCAGCGACAAGAACGTTGTTATAAATAAATAAACTATTGTCATTATTGTGTGTATGTGCTGCTACAATATTATTACAAAATCATAAAATATATCAAAATCATAAAAGTACATATATGTATATGTTCTGTGTTTTCACCTTTTAAAGCCACCATTTCCGACATGTAACAGCATACTGTGTTCAGTGTTTATTACTAACTGGAGGATTTGTCTTAACTTCTTCTAAGTAGTGTATCTCAAAAATTTAATACTACAAACATTATAGTTCAACGAATTTTAGATATATGCAAGTATTACTATATTTTTTAATTATAACCATTTTCAATAATTATTAATTGTAATAGCATCTATAAGAAAAAGGTATAATTTTCCCAAAAAATTAAACTATGTTTTCATTGAAAATCGATTCAAGAGTAAGTTAGCAATGTATAGCTTCTCTTTTTAATCTACTTGGATATTTGTTGGTTATAAAAATAAAATAAAATTAGCCTTTGTTGCTATTTTAACTTACAAACACTACTTCTACTTACTAACTACATTTTATAATATAATTTTATATTTATTAATATAATCTTATTACTTATAATTAAATGAGTGTATCGGCGTTCGGTTAAAAAAACAGCTTGCCTTTCGATAAAGGCCTCCTCTAAAGATTTCTATTTTTCTCAAATTTGCTACTCGGATCCATAATGGACCAGCCGCTTTTAATGCCATGCTCCCATCTTTTAGTTTGTCGTCCTTTATTTTTTTTTTACCATCTCTTGTTTAGCACTCTGTTATAGTTTTCGTCCATTTCGCTTGTTGTTCCCTCAACACGTGTCCTATCCATCGCCATTTCTATGTTCGATATAATGAATGTGCTTGAGTAAATTGTGTTTTTCTTTTTATTTCTGTTTGTCTAACTTTTTTTTTTAGTTTGACTTGACTAGTGCTGTTATCCCTAATAGCTTTGACAGCGTCACTGAGAGGGGTGGGTGGCCCTGATGGGACCGACCCTGTTTAATTCGGGCCAAAAGGGCCCGACAAGGGAAGCGCCCGTGCCAAGGGTGCCTCTAAGAGGCCGGACTTCGGCTTAGGACGTCGTTGGTGTGGAGGAATCGGTCGGAGGATGGAAAACATGACGTCCCTCGACGGCAGAACGCTTTAGTGACGTTGAGATGTAGTGAATAGATTATATTAAATAAACATAATTATTAACCATTATATACTACGTAAGCTAATTTTGTACCTATTTAATGTACGATCTATTAGAAATAAAGACAGTATCTATTCAGTAGTCTCGGCTTTCATTCCTCTCTAAGGGCACCACATTACATGGCGACCCTGCCTAAAGTAGAATCACGCGCGCGAGTATTCTGACACCGTCCGCCGCCGCGTCGCCGACCGATTTTACATATATGGA
>JAAAKD020000098.1:31735-47588 GCA_010014825.2 Danaus melanippus
TCGGTGGGTTTCTGTGGGGTCGGCTGGAATCTACCGGGGTCGGTAGTGATTCAAAAGGAGCGGTAAGAGAACACATGAATGGATTATAAAACTAACGATGCTCTAATTAGTTTAGTTAGTGTAGAGTGGAGCCGTGTGCGTTGAGGCCGACGACGTTCAGATAATGTACTGACGATGTGAGATGACGAGGAGCGGCTTATACATCAGCATGTGTGTATGTTCAGCTAAAAACAAACAAAAGTAACCAACTGAATTTTTACAGAGAATTGTTAGTCGTGTTAATTAAAAACTATAACCAAAGAACTTTGTCAAAGAAAAGATTGTTATGAATACAGAATAACTTTTATAAAAGTTCTATTATAATCACCGCTTTCATAGCTTATTAATTTCTGCATATAATGACTACAACCCTAGGATACCTCACTGCTGCGCTCCTAACGATGTCTCCGGGAAAAAAGTCAAATTAGTTTTACTACTTGTTTTAGTCTTAGTACAGTGATATATTGTAATGGTAGGGATCTAGGGTTGTTGTCTAAGGTTGCTCATGTACGTGAGTAACACTGAAAATGTTTAGAACTTGCCCGTTAGAAACATTGATAATGAAATTTTTGGTTTAAATTTCAACTTTAGAACTCTTTGATAACCTAATATAGTAGATTGCATTCATTTGTTTTTCTGAATAGGCGGCAGACCTAAAATTCTCGTTACACTTGAAAATGAACCTAAGGCGTAAAAATTTTCGGTCGATGATTTATTGTGACTTTCTTCAACCACAAAGCTACGATACGCTGCGATTAGCATTTTATAATGAAGCTCAATCTTGTGCCACTATTTACAATTGGCTTCACGAGTTGAAACGTGGACGTAACAATCTCAACGATGATCTGTGTGAGGGACGTTCTTTAACAGCGACTACTGAAGATAACATTAGTGCTGTGCTACCAAAGATAGAAGAAGATAAGAGAGTGACCTATCAGCAGATACGGGCAAGCCTAGGTATTGGTATGAGTCAAGTTAAAAGAATATTACACAAACATTTTGTCTTCAGAGAGTTTTGTACAAGATGGATTCCCTATATTTTAACCGACAACCAGAAACACCTTCGCATGGACTCATGTCGACAAATGTTAGTTAGGTTCAACGCCGATGACTCAAATGCTGTACCAAAAATCGTCACAGGTGTTGCAAGCTGGATATATTACTACGAACACGAAACCTAAAGACTTTATGAATGAAAAGAACCCAGTGAGTGTTTCCTATCGAGGATCAGCAAACTAAGGTAAAGAAAGGAAAAAGTCAAGGAAAAAAGATGATTACCTCATTCTTGTAAGAAAGGTCATTTCGTGACAGTGGTGCCAGAAGATAGAAGGACAGATAGTGCAAAATCCTTTGTCAATCGCTGTTTGTCAGGTGTCTCGGAAAAATATTCGACAGCAGCGCCCTCGAAGCAGGATCCTCCTTCACCACGACAACACTTCAGTGCACGCCCCAAAATAGACTGTTAAATATTTGACTATGGCAGGTGTCAAGTTAATGAGTCAGCCACCATACAGTTGTGGTCTGGCGCCCTGACGCCTTCATTTACTCCCAAGATTTAAAGTTAAAATTCGAGGTATTAGTTTCACGAGCTCTGAAGGTGCTGTAAAAGTGTCCAAATATAACCTAGAAGAGATCTCTAAACAAAAATGGGTCCACTGTTTTTCTGAGTGGTTTCATCGAATGCAATCATGTGTAGAAAGGAATGGAGTTTACCTCGAAAAATAATAAAAGTATTGGCAACTTTCTACATTAAGCCGTTTTGAATGTTCTAACATTTTTTTGTATTACCTAGGTAATATGATTGTTGGGATCGTGATACAATATGAAACATAGCTGTTCCAGTTAAGTTCCAGTCCAGTGTGAAGATACGTAACAAATGAAAAATGTAACCCGTAAAGAAATATAATATGTTTTTTGTAAAGTTTGTAATATTACAATATTGAAACATACGAATACCGGCAAAATGATAACTGTGTCCCACACTCGGTCACGTGGTCAGACGGTCACGGCATAGACACGAACTGGCTGGTGAGGAGGGAGCGAGGACGACTAAGAGGATTTTTGTATTTACAAAATGAAAAATGGTTTCTTAAGAGAGAAAGATAATTAACTTATGTTTTTAATTATTATTGTTGTCATTTTCATTGTATTCTTGAGTGTGCATTTATTTATTCACGATTTTTACTCTCTAGTTGTATTTAATATTGATCATGATCGGCTTATATATTTGTGGTATCTGTGGATTGATTAAAATTAGATCAAAAAGTTAAAAATACTGTAAATAACGGAAGTAAGGTATAAAGTAAGGTATATTTGGAAGTAAGGTATATTTGCTTGCAAAGAAAATTTTTTTAAGTCTAAGGCTAGCGATTGTAGGCCGGGAAACGCCACCCTCATATCGCACTGTCGAGCACTTTTACAATTCTATGGTCAACTTAAATCCAAATGAATTCTTTCATACAAATATGATTTCTATAGTGAAAGTCCAAAAATCCATTATAGTGAAGGTACGTATCTTCATGTGAGGCCTCCAAGTGGTTACATCGGCTGTCTAAAATCCCTCGTACGTGTTATAAATATTAAATAGTTGGATCCGAAGTGATATTACTGACGCACCACAGGACCAACGGAGCGGAATTCAGCTTAGTCATTTTACGATTTTTTTTGGTCACAAGTGTAGCGGGAGTTTAAAAAAAAACGCTTTTTAAGAGTAACTAGTAAATTAGAAATATGCAAAACAAACTTTTTAAATACCTTCACCATAGTAGCTCACTTGTGGTATGAGCTTCACCACCCATTTTATAATTTTTAAATGTAAAAATTGTGAACGCTCGGTATGTAGTATGACGACGATAACTTGAACAAAACACATAGAAGTTTTCACTTTCGATACTTAATTAATTATTACTTAATTTAATGCTGTAAATACATACGCCTACACACTCACACACGTACACGCACACACACAATAAACACGTGTCCCTTCACAGTGCTGACGTTTCGCCCGTTGAGTGTTACTCGACTTCATATGAGTCTTTGAATAGAAGGACTGACCAACTGACACACAAAAGAAAGTAACAACAGTTACTAAAGTTAAAAACGAGTTTAAATTTGTTATTCAGAATACCTAAATACTAGAAATATCTGTTCAAAGTTTTAGTCCTAATGTAAGTCGAGTGACCAACAAGTAAAAATTTAATTATCAATAGTTTTGTTTTGTTACTTGGGCTCTTTTAGTTACAGTTGGATAGAATTTATAAACATATTATTATTACGAGTATAGTATACGTTTCCCTAATCTCCCTCCTCACCTCGCCCCACATGTCATCTCCACTCCACACACAATCACTGCTAACTGTCTTGCACAATCATAATCTTTTTCCTCATCATCGACTATAAACACATAAAAGAAGTCATGTTTGGTTATTTTGTGTGAATCAAAAACTAACCCTTGAACGCATTCTTCTGAAAATCATAAAGCAATCTACAGTAAGCGGCGGAGGTTCCGTTTAAGAACCCACTAACTAACTTATTTGAATATTATTGTTGGTTTCATAGAGAATTATCGCCTGCGAATAATAATAATTATTGGCTCAAAGAGAGGATTTTCAGACGAAAGGATATTTCAGAATGAGAATTTTTAAATTTCTTCCAATAACTGTTTTTAAAGCAAAATCACACTAAAAATAAAATGAAAATTTGATATTGAAATAATAATAATAATGTTTATATTACATTACCTTATATTAAACAAGTATAGAGAGAATTGAGTGTCGAAACATACATATATTATCGTGGCTGGAACGACTGCTTGGAGAAATATGAAATGTTCCTCGACGAGTACTAAAGAAGTACTGAAGGAGAGTCGGCTCCTCGGTGACAGACAAAACAGCGGGAGATTAATGCTAAAAGATTTATTTCATCACAGTTGATATCTTGCCGGTTTATTGGATCAGAACTTTATAAATAGGGAATTTATTGTAGTGATTTACAAAATATTCATAATTTCCTGTGACACTTAGAGGCATATAACCTGAACGTCCGTAGCTTTTTATTATTTGATCAGTTCCTGCTAGGAACCTTCCGACTTGTATCAGGCGACGGAACAGTTGTTAAATGTTATACAAAGGCGTGCGTTCGTTTCTCGTTTATTTTTTACCAAAGCTTCAATTCGAGCGCAGCCCATTCAGAGATAAGGGTGAAATAAAACGTAAACAATTATTTTTTAGGCAACGTGAGCTCGACGTGCAGCCGCCTGGGAGGTTCGGGGGACGAGCTGCCCGGGGGATTTGAGGGGAGGGAGGGGGGGCGTCATTGTTATGGAATACCGAATACGTGGGGGTTTTGGCATCGGCCTTAATTGGTGGCGAGTGAAGCGCTCGTTACAGCTCCAATAACAAAACTACTGCACGCTATGTAAAAACAAACCATCCAAATTGTCAAATAAATATGTGAAGTGCAAAAACAACACTCGACATGAACGTTCCGACAGAGCAACGGCAGATGACACTCGAGTGTCTCCTCTCCAATGGTAAGGCGAATTGTTTAATTACAACTCGTTAACTATGACATTTGGAGATGAGGAGAAGAAGTGTGAGGTTCACTTCACTGAGTTCATTTAATGACGTTTTTATTTTTTGAGAGACGAGATCAAAAAACGATTAATATATTCCTTGAATTACTGCACGAGCTGTGCATGTCTGAGGGCCGTGCAAATAAACGATGACATTACACTTTCCTCCGGCAGCGGGGAGTCGGCAGGCAGGCGGCTTCGGAGATGCGGCCTGTCGTCTGACAATAAAACAGTAAAACTTGGAACGAGACCAAAATAGAAAAGAAAAATGACACGTCAGCTCCATCTGGTGTACGCTTTCATTATTAAACTACATATTTCTATTATACATACATATTTATATGTATGTATAATATATATAAACCTATATATGTATACGTAATAAAATCTATAATTCCTTATAATACTAATTAAAAGTTAAAAAAATATGAGGGCTTTTTCACTTTTCCTAAAGTTCGTGAGATCAGTTAAATAGAACTCAGCTTCTCATTTCAGAGTACATTATAAGGTAATAGTAAGATTGTTTAAACAGGACGTCTCGAACTTATAACATACTCTTGTAGAGTTAACCTTCCGTCAATCTTGTATTATAGTTATAATTATACAACTCAATGTAATCAACTCTCCGTCTGTATTTGTTGCAAAAAATTTGTTTTATTGTAATGATAGACGTTCTTTATATGTAAAAGAATCCTCGGCCGGAATGAGCGTCAGTCATGAGCCCCGGGTGACGGCTCTTTAGAGAATCCGAGACCTAACAACATATTTTAAATTTAATATTACGAATAGTTATATAAATTTATTTACTGAGCACGTCCAGGGACTTTGGATACGGGAAGAGGTCCCCCGGGGCGCGGCTGCATGCGACTTAATTCCCCGATCATCTTTCCAAAGGCCGCCTACTTCTATATTATATATGGTATCGCTGATACGTCACAGACTCTAACACCGCCTTAATGAAAACTTGAATTGTATCGAGGAAGGTATTTAATAGTAAATCTTAAAAGTTCGGTATGTAGGTTTCGATTGAGCCGACAGAACAGCTAAATTGCAATTACAGATATCGAGATCCGTAAGGCCCGCAAGGCCCGCAAGGCCCGCGAGGCCCGGCCGGACGCCGCCGTCGCCCGCAGCAAGCTGAGCCTTAATAACAACTAAAAGTCTTCATAAACCGTTAGTCTCGTCTCTCCGGGACCTAATAATATGGATACAATTGTTCAAACAACTGCTGCAGCTTTTATGTTTAATTAATATTTCAAGCGATAGTCGTAAAAACAATATTATAGAATCAATAGGACGAAAAGAATTTTCAGTTTGTTGAATAAACAACTAGTCGAATTGAAGGGTTTTTAGTTTTAACGAAGTGATCAGTATTTGCTAAGGGCCTGCGGAGGTGTGACGAGGGTGACGGAGGGCTCAGAGTACCGGAACCGACCTGCCGGGGGGTGGAATGGTGACTAATGGTTGTTCACAATCGAAGTACATCGATTATTGTGCGGATAAATTATTGAAACCGCACAAAACAAACTGACTACATAATTCAGTCTAATTTGAAGCCGCACTATGATTTGTGTTTCGTGCCAGGACATTATAAATAAGTCGAGATTAATAAATTCCATTCGGCGAATATATAACGTGGATTGATGACGTTCGCGTGATGAAAGGAACCTGACGTTATTATAGTCAAAGTGAAGAGTCAGAAGAGGCCAGCTCCACGAACACGTGACGGTAACACGTGTTAATACTTGATATGAAATTTTCTTACTGCTAGGTATCAAAGACGAAACAAATCCGGTATTTTGGTTAATTAAGTTTTGTACAAACATGAAACAGCATTATATTTACCTAAAGGTGTCTTAAAGATGTTCAATTTATTAATATATGTATGTACAGAGCAACCGAGTTATTGAGTAAAAGAGAGTAAAAAGAATTCGAACAAGTACCTATTGCTGATAGTGAAGAGTAAAATTATGTTCTTAGATAGAAAACAAATAGTAAGATATGGGGAATTTGGTTGATCTTTTCTACTTAATAATAAGTGCAAACATTACAGCACGATGAAGAGTTCAATAAAGAGTACAGATAACATAAATGTATCAAACTCTTATTACATTCATATTAATGTTAAAGTCAGTTTATTGTGTTTTGTATTCTGTAAATCTTGGAAATATTCGATTATTAAACTAACGGCGTTATTATTTTAAAATAGTTACACCGTTTAGGTTATCTATTTAATTGTTTTAATATTTTGATCCTACAACGCAGAACGAAGAACAAATTTCTTAATTCATGTTCTGTATACGTGACATCGCTCAAAAATAATCATAATATAAACACCAACGTACCTTTTTTTCCAGTTTTCACAGGTCTGCCTTTTTTTTGGTTTCACTACATTCTGCCAACATATAAAAAAATGCAGTAAGGGAAGGTTCAGTTTGTACTATAATGCAGTAACTACAAATTATTACCCTTGTTATGAACGAACTCGTTTATGTACGTAGATATGTATATTCTATTCGTATATGTATACAATGACAAAAGTATTTTTGTAAAATGAATGGCTTTATTTCAAAAATATTACAAAAGCTAAACATGACGATATAAAGGACGATGGGCCACTGGGGATAGTCTTCGCGTTTCTTTTGAGAGCAAGTGTTCCAGTTGGAAGATAAGGAGGTCAGAAGGTCGTTTATTGTTTCCAAAGTGATCCTTTTCACAGTGGGTACCTAGAGGCGAACCTTGCCAGTACCGGGGGATGGAACAGGATCATAAAGGAACTCTACGCCATTAAGTAATATCCTTATAAAGTTATTTCGTATTTTTAAATGTCAAAATTGTGTTTAATCATAAAAATATATTTTAAGTTATATTCAAGTTCGATAAAAACAAAAGTTTCATTGACGGCGGGGTGTCTGAGGAATTCCAACTAGCTCTTAGGTAATATAATACGCTGAAACATGATCCAGAGAAAAGGCAAAACAAAAAAGGAAATACAGTTTGCTTGTGAAGCGTAACTCATACATTATTAGTTAAGCTTCACGCAAAAGTTATCATTGTATGACACGGACGTGTAATGAACTGTCATAGGTAAATAAAGTTACATTTACTTTCATTTGAATATCTCAATTGATATTTTTCTCATTGATAATAATGTTTGTGACAAGTATCACTCAACAATATTGTGAGGAGGTGAAAAATTGACGAGTTTATAACGTTACAACAGTGAAGTGAAATCAGTGGAGCAATGTTGACATTATCGAAAATTACATATAGTAACATTTGTCTTTTATTGATACTTACCCCTTTTTTATTTTCGACAGAAAGTTGATGAGAAATATAGTGATGCTGTTTCTTCCTTCTGCAGTTCCAGATATCTTTATTGGTCAATTATTTGCACAGGTTCGCGGAAGGTGGGTTGTGATATGTGGGTTTAGAATGGTTATTGACTAAGACGCCATCGTCCCGGTCGGTGTCTAGCAGGAGGCACCAGGTCAGTTCGTGTAAAAAGTGCTGTTAATATTATGGACTTCTTCCTTTCATGAACAAAATAATGAAGACGCTAAAGTTCCCTGAGTTACCAATTAATTGAGTCAGTCAGGTTTAAAGATCTTAAGAGACTGTTAATCTAACTGATGGTGTTTATTGTATAAGGAAATAATATTTCAAGTTGTTTTGTTTTAAGGCCCCTGAGCGCCTGAGCGCCTGCATATCAATTAGACATTAATATTTAAAGATATAAGCTAGGCCGTAAGGGGTTAGGGCTCTAAGAGGAGAGGGAGGGGAGGTTAGGGAGGGTTAAACTATGTAGAAATATGTCGAAGGCGCTAAATAACAACAAGAATAGAGTAGAGAGTTCATGTTATGTTTAACAATATGTGAATGACTCCAACAGAGCTATGTCGTTAAAGAAGCTTAAATCGTGTCATTATTCTGAATTAATTATGATACTATCAACAAAATAAACGTAAGCTGAAGACGACGGAATAAACAAATGATTTATATATATATATGATTTACATATATATATATATATCTGTATTTTATTATGTTGATATTTTTGTCAGTAATGTTATTAGTCGGCTGCGGACGGTCTCTTGTGTTGTGTGAGAGCTCAGCTGGTGGTGATGCTATTGCTGAATCGCTGTTTCCTTGATGAATTACACTATTTGTGACCCTGTGTCTACTGCTATAGAGTACAATTTCGTTTTAACGTCGACGTGTTTGTCTCCCTCGATGTTCCGTTTGTAAAAGGATTAAAAGCGCTTCGAGCAGTATTCAGAACGGATTTATGTAAATAGTTATTACTTATTTAAATAAAGGTATTGTCATTTGAGATCGATTTAATCTGTGCTTGCATAACACAATTCATAATATTAATTGTCAATAAAAATAATTGAATAACAACAGTTGGCTGTCGCTAGTGTTAGTAGAATAGCTAAATGTTCTGTTTGTTAACAAGTTGTCACTCATACATCGCCCCCTCTCGTCCCTCTCGTCTTTCTCGACCGTGTGATCGGTATCTTCAACACTTTTCAAAGTCGTAAGCCCAGTAGTTTTGCGAATAACAGAGTTCTAAATGTGACCGTCTCTCAGCGAAGATGTGTTGCCCGCCTCCCTGTAACAATAAAACAACAAAGTCTCTTTATATAAAAAATCAATACAACAGAGTAATTTTTATTATAGCGAATTTAAAATGATAAAGGACTGGTCGTCTCGACCTCGTCTAGATGTTGTGTTTCAGCTATCTGTATTTCATTAATGTTTATATGACTTGTGAATGTTGTAGTATGTTAATGATTTAAGAGAAGGATATTAATAGAGTCGTGTGTGTCGGAACCACTCTCATCCGCATCTGACCATTCTATAAGATTAATGAAGACACTTTAAAACGCACCTCTTGTTATTGTATAATCGAATGCGAACGATTTCCGACCGTATCTTGTTAGTTGTAGAGGATGAAATCGTCCGCGCCATATAATACGATGTGGCAAGCGTTCATCGGTTGTATATTCCATACATGCTACAGCGTGAAATTAATTTCGTACTTAGCCACATTGTACGAGGCAATTAAAGAGATAATGAACTAATTACGTAGAATGATTGAGAAGTTATCAAAGAGTTAGAGAGGACGTCTGCTCCTGATGACTGCCACGTGTTTAGAAATGATATTTAGTAGTTTTTCTAATGTTTCATTAGAATAATATCATAAAATATAAGTCATAAAACGTCACAGACGTTATTTCAATTTATAGCATCTTTATGATTTTATAAAAAAAAAATGTCTTTCAATCACTAAGTTATTAGTAGCGGGTCAGTGTATCGAGGAGTCCTTTCCCAGTCCGTTTTAAATCCTGTCTTCTTCTTCCACTTCTCATACAAGATTTATTACTTCTGAAACATTAATACATCATTACTTACACATTGAATCGTAAAGTAACATAATATATTAATATAGAAGCCATCAACAGTTAACAAAAGCCGCAGCTTCTCTAACACATGGATTGTTTCATGTCTGTTATGAGTTTCATCTCGGCCACCTTGTGACAATGCAACCTCTCTTTATGTCTTCAATCTTCATTAATTGTTAATGTCTTTCTATTTAAAGTAACATTTGATCGTCTACCACCGTGCTTAAAGTAAGTTATGTTTCAAATGTTTTGTGGAATTTAAAGCGAAAAAAGAATTTCTTATAAATAAAATATATGAGAGAATTTATAAAATAGGTTTGTAGAAACGAATTTATTTGCGTGTTTTTGGTTTTATTAATAAGTTTGTTTTACTTTTATAAATGTCTAATATTTTATTGCCAATATTCAATAGCACATTGTTGTCTCCTTGCTCGTCCTTATAATATTAAGAGAAGCTACTTTAGGGGAAACCTGTAATGGGAAGAACAACACGAGGCACGACGATCATCTTTATAATATAAACATTTTAAACAAAATCCCTTTCTATATTTTTGTATATTCTTGTATATGATGTATCTGTAGTTTTATTGTTAGCGTTGTAAATCCATGTTAATGATGGTGACTGGTGAGGTTGAACGAATTAGTAATAGGAGAGACCGCTCCGTCCGCTCAGACTGTGACGGCTCCTCGGGCTGTTCTCTCTCCACTCTCACACGATATTCGCCTCTATAGCGCGGTTCTATGGAGCGGGTTTCGGGTTCATGTGGTGATAATAATCCGGTCTTTGTTACAATCGACCATTATCAAGCCATTTTTAAGATTACATCGCTGAAAGAAGTAAGTACGTCGCGCGCCACATTCATCACTTTATCTGAGTTCCTTCGGGTAAAGTTATACTTCAAGTATTCGTCGGAAGCAGCTTTTTATGACAGCGGTTTATCGTGGGAGAGATAACACCGATTCACTTCGGGATGTTCCAAAAAAGCAATTAACTGCGAACAATACAATAGGAGTCACGACTAAAGAAACATGCCCTTGAACTCGATCTCTCTTAAAACATATTTTATTAAATGTTATATCACATCTGATATTTGATTGAACAAGTTTATAAATTAATTAGTTTCTATCGGATAGTTGAGTTTTTAGCAATACTAGTACATTCATTATTATTCAAAGAACTTAATCTGTTACGTACAAATATTAATATTTTTTGTACGACACGACAACCTACTGTCGGAGAACTTTGTTGTATCTTGACCTTATACAAATTATATACAAGGCTATGTTATTTTTAAAATTATGTATGTCTTTTGGTAACTTCAAAGATTCGTTATCTGTTTATCGCTGTATCTAATAGTTTTTATGTAAATAACGGCAAAGCTATATTAAACGTCAGAGTAGGAAGCGATACGGCCAAGCGGCCCGTTTTGTGACCAACTACAAAGGGATTCGTCAGGCTTCCGGACACAAAGGTGCCGACTCGAGCGAGGATCACTTTACGTTGTTTCAAATCTTTCTCGGCCTCATTATCCGCAGAAAATTAGGAATATATCTTATTGCGAAAGAAATAACGACCATTACTAATTCATTCTGTTTTTAACAAAAATCTGTGTCGTTTGGTGTTCATTCCAGCGTTTTAAAGTTACACGTTATGGTGAATAAATTAATTTTCTTAACGACGTAAAGTTCATACGTTTATGTAGATACGAAGAGTCCATGTTAAGCGAAACCAAACTTTCTGGTTTTAATATTCTCAGAGTACTTGGAAGTCCTCAGAGGCCACGCTCAATACGATTGGCAGAGACTTAGCGCTCACAGATGACGAAACTTGACTTAATAAGATAGAAGGTCACCCAGCGACCAGATCGAAACCTAGGCATGTGATGGATGACATCTGAGAACACTGGATCATGAGGATGAGATGTAAAGGAGCCGGTGACAGGACAACGATCAGTTCTGAGGATTCAAGGACTAGTTGAGAAGAAATAAAAACATCAAATATCAATACATTACACTTAAATATTATTATTATTACTTAAATAGTTTATTTGACGAACATCCACGGGATGATAATAGTTCATCCAATACAAAATAGGTTTCATTTCATTGTATCAAAGTATTAAAATATGTTTTGGTTTCAACTTGTATCGTTTGTCGATGTTCCTAACGTTACGTTACATTCAAATATGAAATCAATATTTATTGTTAGCGTTAACTTGTACGATCGATGTTTGCCTTCTTTTGTGTTATTGTAATATTAAAAAAATGAAGCGACGATTGTCCGAGTGTTATGAACAGTTGTTAATAGCAGAGGAAGCGTCGCTCCGTCTTACACAAAACAATAACAGCACAGACAACTGTGTAATTTAAACTCCAGTTTAAATCGTACGTAGTATACCTATACATACATAGGGAGGTACAAGGTACGAGGACTATAAAAATAAAATGATTATTGAACGTTCACCTTTAAGAAGGGATGACTGTGAATTACTTACATAATTTAACGATCCGTCAAAGTCGAAATAACAGTTAAGTATTACTTTTTATATATTAACTTTATTTAGTATATAGTAAAGAACGAAACGGTATAGCATCACATGATAATTTTTAAAGTTTAATGTTTTTTGAGCGAGTATCATTCAGTTTATAGAATATAATAACAATAATATTTGCTTAGAATTCATTGCAGGTATGTTCAGGATATAAAGAAAGTAAGACATATTGGAAAAACAAATTACAAATAATGTCCTGGTATCAGGGCTGGCTGGAGTTGAGTTTAATTCAAATATATGTTCAGTGTGCACTTTTATGATATATTGCCGTGTGCGCGTATGTATGTATATGTGCGTGTGTGTGTGTGTGTATTGTGACGTCACAGGTGCTTCATTCATTCAATCTGTGAGACTCGTTTCGGGGCGAGGCTAGAATAACAAGCACTTATCCCGGCCATCGGACGGACGACGGTGAGCCAGCTTAATGATAAAAGGGACTTAATTACTTTGAGGGTAGAAAGTTTCTTGTTCGCTTTTTGTTATCATAAAAAAAATTAGAAAAGTCCTGTATTTTTTTGACCAAACGTTGGCAGTTATGAAAAGAGAGTATAAAATAATGTAAACTTTATATTATAGTTATTGTTAATATATACATATATATATATACATATATATTAACAATAACTATAGGTACTATGAGCCGTATGTTATAACATGTCACAGTAGACTGTACTACGACTGTAGGTACCTACTAGGCAGGACTTAGTTTCCAGCTAAGAGCTGAATTAAGGTTTTTCTAATACTATGACTGTTCCTCAACATACACTCTCTATGCAAGTACTCTGAATATATTCCTTAGTGAGAAGTATTATTCTGTTGACTTCTGAAGGCTGATCTCTGATCCTCTGCTCCTGATTAATTCTTGTCAATCTTTGATAATGATGCATATTGTTTGAAATATAAAATACTCGTAAGTAGATAGAGGTTAAGCCACGCTAAACTGTTGTTATTTAATTTATGCATCGTTTGTTGTACAAACCATAATGACAACAAATAAAAAATATACAAGTGACTTCGACATGAAAAGTTAAATGAAAAATTAATTTATTTTATATTTGGTATTATATAATTCGAAGTATTTATTCCGCAAACTCGAGAAAACCACAAACACCGAAACAAACATATAAAACTGGGGAGAGATTTCCCCATTAGCTTTATTTAAAAGTGTTCCCTATATTTTTGCTAGTATGCCATCGTCAGATTCTGATTTTTATTTATAGAACGACTCCTGGGAATTGGGACTACCTTTGACAATATAAAAATCACTTCATGACGAATTCAGAGACCTTCTCCTGTTTGGAAGTCCATTAAAAAGTAAAATACAACGACATGCAGTGTTCTGTAATATAATTGACCTTAAACCAATAAGCTAAATCTACTTAATAAGAGATTCTATGAACCTCGGAGTCACGATATAAATACATATGTGATTATGATATTTTTAATCTCACACTCATCACTTACTGAAAAAAAAAATCAGAGGANNNAAATTATTCTATAAAAAAATTTGATATTTTCTGTTCAGCCGTGGTGTGTCTGCGGCTTGCTCGTTAGTACATCCTAGTGTCTTGGTCTTTTTATATTTTCATACAATAACTCACCGTTATTCAACATAAACAATCACATTTCCTCTGCTCCAGACTCGCCTTGTGTCTTTCAATAGTTGTAATAATCAACTGCGATGCAAAACATTTTCGTTTAGGTTTTTATCTGACATCGGTCTCACACTGTTGTTTACATTTAATAATTAATTATTTATAATTGTCTATACAAAGATCTGTTCCAAACTGAGCTTACGTCCGTATTGATTTATACGGAACATAACAAAAACTGAGTGACGTAACGTAAACTAACATCATCCCGCAAACGAACGCTGACTTGTTTACATTATTATAACGGAGTTATTATTGATGAAAACGCGTTTGGATTGAGATCGGTTTTGCTTATTAATTGTTTTAAGTAGGTATGAACAAAAAACGATGTCATAGCATCTTATACTTTTAATGGTAGTATTTGTAACAATGCAATAGAAGCATATCCTTATAATATACATGTGTCACCTAATGAACTGTCGCTATTGTGAGGTAAGTTATGTATCATGCTGAAAGTCGTGTCGGTGTCGTCTCGTCGATAGTAAAGCGACTCGAGGCTTTTGCTTTAAACCTGCACTTACTTCTTCTGTCAAAATCTTTTAAATACATAAACTCGTATGAACACATTCTTTTAAATATAGGTATTATACTAACTGTGGTAATCTTTACGTTAAGTTCTTCGTTTATGTTAACCGAGACCATTTAATCCATTCTCTCAATGATTTTTTTATTGGAACCACTCATGGACCACTCGTGAATCACTTACACACACACTAACTGTAACAGACATTAACTATCTACAGAGGCGTTGTGACCCTTTTCGTTTATTATTATTATCCGTATACGGTTCTAAGTTATTCGAAATTGCATTAATTATAAAAATATATATTTAGAAGAAATGCATTATCTATAAATAAAATAGAAGAATAAAAATGTTTTTATAAATAAGACAACGGATCCGAGTACCAACGTGTATGATTCTATTCCATCCAGGTTCCTTATGTATTCTAACAGGATCCAAATATATCATGCATGTCGTGTTGAGCCCTGTCGGAGTCACAGGGGCTGGAACAAGGGTGGTGGAACGGTTTGTTGCCTTAAAAAGAACTAAACAGAAAAGCGGATTTTTATTCCCTCGTTGATACATATATCTTGATGATGATATGATAATACAATGATTCAAAAAAAATATATGTAAGCTTCTGAATACGAGCATGCAACGGATTCCTTGTAAACTGTTAGGGTGTTAATATTTTTTCTTTTAATAAATTTCCTTTCACTATAAATAAATGTACAATGTAGAACGCTACAAATCCGTGGGTTAGTTGGATACTATTTCTGGTCTCAGATCATGATACACCGCCGGCATTGTACAAGTAGTTAGCACTCGATATACGTGTGATTTTTCCGAGTCATATGTACTTTCTAATAGTATTTAGACACCACTGACATACGGTGAAGGAAAACATCGTGAGGAAACCTGAACTAATAATTTTCCAATTATAAGTTTGAAATCACCAACCCGTCTTGAGCAAGCGTGGTGATTATTGCTTAAATCTTCTCCATGTAAGAAGAGGCCTGTGCTCAGGAGTGGGCTCTGATAGGCTTTAATTTATTTTTTTATACATGAGATCCATCATAGCTAAGAGAAATAATTTCAATTGATAAAGGTATTAAAATATATATATA
>JAAAKD020000098.1:47688-66385 GCA_010014825.2 Danaus melanippus
TATATATACGAGTTGGTTGTATGTGGACTTAAGAAACGGTCGAGTTGAGTTGGAAGTGAGGTAAAGATGGTGTCTGATCATGAGGCCGGTTGCTGCAGCGTTGAGGGTGTCGTTAACAAAACAAGTACATTGTAATAGAACAGTGGTTGTCCTCACAATAACACTAATCTATAGTAAGAATGAAACATTTCAAAGTTTAAGCCGAAAGTGTTCCTCAACGTTCTGAGAAGAAAATGCTTAACATGTTTAAAGTAGGTAAGGTTCAGTTGTCGATGATTTAACATAAGCAAAACTCAAAGGTAAGGTTTATGTGCGGCGAATATTCTGGAGGCGTGCGTTAAAAGTCGCTCGATAAGTAGCTAGAAGCAGGTCTACCTACTGGCAGCTACAATGTTCTTTGATGGCGCCGCTCTCTCTACAAGGACTCCCTTTGCAGCGCCACTTCAGCTGAGTACTTCTTTGTTTAACTTTTGAATTAGCTAGCTCGCTATTTCTCACGCTGGGATTATAAAGCCTTTGTGGAGCGTATTATAAATTTAATAAATAAATAAACCGTGTTGAGTGTAATGACTTGGATTACCGTTTTTGAATGGAGTCTTTTAATTTTAAATGTGATTTAATAGAAAAATAATTATATTTATTTTTAAGAATGTCATAACTCGTTTTAATATATGTTGTTGTTAGCAATATGTGGGATGTGTTCATATTAACCACACATTCTATCTTAAATTGAGCTTTAATCTAAGTAAATATTTCTCAAAATAACAATTTTAGAAATATCGTTTCTATTGAAATTATATCAGCATTGTTAAAAATGTTTACGCAGTTCGTCCTATAAAGAAATAAATTAAAAAGTCGAACTACAGAATCACAATTGCGAGTTACAATAGTCTGTAAGTTCCAACAATGCACCACCAGCACCCTTCCCTTGTATTCAAACTACATCCTGCAATTGGATAAAGGCCATTTAGAAAGTTCCCCTTCACTCGCTCATCCGTTTCAATTACCGCATCCGAATTATTTACTCGTTCCAGCTAAAATCGATTTTAGGTTTAATGTCGAGTGCTTTTATAATTGATGCCCCCGCGGTGTTTTTTGTTGCATTTTATGATTGTGAGCAGTCGTGCGTGTAACAGTAGAGGAGCAGTACGTACTGTAATAACGAGCGTCATGTCCGCCGTCAGACAATAACATGTCCGCGATTAACTCGGATAGGGCAACAGAAGATTTCCAGGCTACGTAATGGCTTCGTCACCTATCGACGACTGACTAGTATTACAAAAAGACAATATCTTCAAACCGCACATTACACACAGCGTTTAGAGGACGAGCTGTTCGAGAACTCCCCTCGCCGTAACCCCTCACGGCGGTCGATGAACCCTTACCGCAAATTTTACTGAAACGTCGACTTAACATCACCAAACGCATAACATAATGTAACATCGGCCATAAACTTTATAGCAAGGAGATAACTCGAACTTCCAAACATTAACATCTTGTGCGATGTCAGCATCAGCTTATAAGTATCCATTATATTATCTTTTTATGAAAACCTTCGAGCTTATAATATTTTGCTAGCGTTTAACAGAACTTTATATAACGTTGAAATAGGGTAAACTAGGTAATTATATATGATGTAGGAATTTTGTCTGTTTTGATTTTTAATCGATACAAACCCTATTATCACACTAATATACAATTAAAGGTCCGAGTGTTGTAATACCCGACAGTTACACAGTATTTCTATAATGAATACATTCAATGTATGGAAAGTGAAATCATGAATGTTTGTATTCGGTTCATTAAGCCACATGCAATCATCCCATCACCCCGTCACCCTCGGAGCCTCCAGCCTCATCATATCTATAGTCTGCGGATTTGTTTGAGGGAGACACGAGGGTAGGTCCAGCGACATTCAATTAATTAATGAACTTACTTCAAACACACACACTCACTAACTCACTCACTATCAAATCATTTCATTAAATATTTTTAATGAGTATCTACACAACGCTAGTTATACACTAATGCTTATAGTTAACATTTTTAATAATCTTTCTCGTCACACTTACACTGTCGCTAATTATAACATTACAATACGTCTTGGGTCTTTGAAGTAGATGTCTTCGGGTTTTTTTTAACTTTCTACTCAAAACCAATCTGAAACGATATTGAAACTCGAAGTTCTTAATGAAATGAAATCCTACAGATACCGACTTCCCCGGCGACGAGATGAAAGCGCTCGAGGAGCTGCTGAGAGGAGCCGCTGAATATTAATAACGATGCTTTTATAGAATTATTAAACGGTAAAGAGATCGCATTCTCTCATTGAATAAAAGTAATGAAAAGGAAACGACACGATTACATTGTAGGAGCATAAGTTGACCAGCGAACAGATTAACGTGGCGTTGACTCCAGTAAGAAAATGACGACGAATTATTATATCGACGAATATAAACACGACAGCATTAATAATAAAGTAATTTTATATGGAACTGCATAAAATAAAATTAATATAAAGTGTAGATACATATAAAGAGAAGTACCGACTGTGGACTTTGGACTGTATATTAAGTACATTCTTACATGTGATAAGAAATAAAGGTTTTTTTTATCTTAAAGTTTCAGTGACCTGCTATTATATATGGTATCTAAAACAAGTATTATAGTAGAAGAATTATAATATTTTGAGTTAGTTAGTATTATGTAGTAGTCATGAGCTTTGTGTAAGATATACAGTAAATAAAGAGTCACATCCTCGCATCTGAACACACGGATCATTCTAAGTGTATCGTGATACTCCTGACGAGTTATCTTGATGGTGACCTCTGTGGCTCGGTCGGACTTCTTGACGTTGATTTGGTCGAGATGTTAAGATTCCTTTATATTAATTCAATGTTACAAATTAACATTGAAATACCTCAAGAGTAAACACCAAAAGAGCTTGGAAGAGGATAATTAAGTAGGCAATGAAGGAATCTGAAAGAAACATTAATTAAGAGAAACAACCGGTCGCCGGCTGTTTACGTCTAATTATTATCGCCTTATTTTGAAGATGAAGAAAAAGAAAATCCTTTTAAAGACACCTCACCTACATAACGCTGGAAAAACGACATCTAATAGGGAACCCTTGATGCTTGACATAAAAACTTGTTACAGATACGGACAAATAGAGATAGTGCTTTTAATGTTGTTTTCAGTGTAATCTGCAACAATTATAAAAAAGAAATTTTTTTGTTACAATAATGACAACGGTTTAAAAACTTTCCTTATATATGAATGATATTAAATATTGTACCTCTATACATTATATATACATATGTTTGGGGTCACTGGGCACGATCGGTTCACTGGGAACTACTTCCGAGAAACAGATAAGAAAAAAAGAAATATGAACATTAAAATAATAAAAAACTGATACTGATAACTGATACAGTACTTGATTTGATCAACTGGGTCGGACATACACAACGGAGGAGTGTCACTGAAACAAGCCAGGTTACATCTAAGCGGTAAGATTTATAGCATACATCAGAAAAAATGACTCGTTTATATAATGTTTGTGTCCCCTCGTGAACAGGGACCGGACCCGCAGCCGCTTGAAGTAATTAGTTACAAATGTAATAATGTCCGAAAACCACATTATATAATGTAACCTGAATGTGCACGATCAAAACACGTTTACGAGTACAGACTACAAGTACCCGTTCCAACATGGCCGATCCCTTATTTTTGGGTCCGTGACAGTCGGCATCTATGAACATTGTGGGTGTAATTTTTTTATCATTAACAATAAATATTTCATTCAAAAAACAACTTAACATTTCTTGGGACATTTGTTACTTATGTTTATAGAAAGCTACGACTGCTCAATAAATTCAAGCGTTGACGATAGTTTTACAGAGATAATTTTTTATTTCTAACGAGTAGAATGTTTTAGTGCATATTTCTTTTTAAATAAAGCGCGATGAACACGGGTGGGGGCTACGAGCCCGCGGTGCCCCAGAAGGCGAGCATCGTGTGTACCCGCCTTATATCATAATTATACCCGCCATATAGAAATGGGGAGCTGCCAAGCTTCATTTTGAGACTTTAAAAATGGCACTTTAATAATTAATATTTTCTAGTCTCCCCTCAGAACGTTCAAAGTAAATGAATTGGAGTGTTGAAATATTTGAAGAAGTTCGTCTATTGCAGTGGAATACCTCCGAGAGCCTGCGCTCCAACGGAAATTACATTTTTCACCATCATCATTTTGACTTTTCAAGGTTTGATTGAAAATACTTTTTATCGCCGATATATTTAAATTGACTATAAAAAATAACAACAAAAATTCTTATACCAGTGTTATTAGGACTTCAAAGAAAAATTAAAATTATAAATTATCATATTTTATTTGAACCTTTAAAAAAATGGAATATCGTTCAGTAAACGTTATTGTATTATTGTACTGTTGAAATATATAAGTGTTTAGTCTTTGCAGACTAATTGTATTCTTAAAGGAAGAAGTAATTAATGTGTGAGTAGGTATACCTAGTTGAAACTATTTAATTTACTGACACTATAGTAAGGCATTAAAATTTTACGTGAGCATAACACACGCACATTCTAAAACTCTACTATTTTGTAGAAAAATATTAGTTTTTTAAATGTATGTACTGCTTAATAATTTGAATAAATTTTGGATGTCAAACGATCAAGTAAGAGGAAATTAACATAAATGGGTTACAACGAGACCGGAGCCATGAGAGAAACGAGTCAGCGAACTTATCATAATACATACACAATTTTAAGACTCAGTCAGATGATTGTGATTAAAGCACTTTGCAGTTTGTTCCTTCCGAGTTTGCATCAGAGTCAATGTACGAGTGTACGAGTAGTGTCGACAGCATGTATCGTAAATAGTTTTTGTAAATATTCCAATAAGCTGCTACAGAGGAATCTCATTTTAGATGTACATATTTACCTAAACTATTTCATCAACAAAGTTCTCCTCGGCCTTAAGAATGGATGCTTACAATTACAAACTTGAAGCGGTACAACTAACAAGAAGTGAGGGGTGGTATGTTTCAGGTGCGGAGAGGCCGCCCGGGAACATCCAATATTAAAACATTGCAGCGGAGAACTATATTTTAAAATGCATAAATAGTTTGCTTGGATATTGGAATGAAAATTAGAACGGTTAGTGTCACATCCTGAGAGAGAGACATCGAGTGGAGGGCGAAGACAGACCAGGAAAGAGACGACACCGTCCGCGCCCCTCGGCTACCACATACCACTCAAAGTCTCATATAATATGACATATATAGTGGCTCAATTTCTGTACAAAGTAATTAAAAAATACCTTATCTAAAAGTGGTATGTGGAAAATTATTTTTATCTGAGCGGCTTCTAGCAACTTAATTAAAACCTCACCCGAGCGAGTGAAACACGCGGCGTGCCGCCTGTTTTATATTATTTTCATTTCTATTATAGAGCGAGACGGTTGGATCATGATCAAAAAATATATATTTTTTATTTAAATAGTAATACATGAATTAGTAATAAAATTCATTTGCGACATCTTCAATCTTTTTGTAGTTACTGATCAAAGCGTACTAAACAATATATATATATATATATATATAAGATCACAACTGAACCTCTCACTTGAAATGGTCATCGAAAACGAAACAAATTTACCAACTTAAATGAAGTTGCGTTTTAATTTATATATATAATACAATATAACATTAGTTCAGGTTCGTTTCTGAATGTCGATTAGACGGACGGGCTTAAAAAATATATTTATGAAATTGATCTTTGATTTAATATATTTGAGTTAGTGCATAAGAATTTAGATAATTTAATGACTACGGAATTAAAATAAGACATGTTTGTAAGATAGAAGCGATCGAGGGCCCCGGGGGGACCGAGGCGACCGAGGGGCCCGGGGGGACCGGGTGTCACGCAAATGTGGAATATTACAAGAAGGTATTTCAAGTGTGTAATTATGTGTTTATATGTATCGTGTAAGGTTATTATTTCGAGGTCGCGTCATAGCATATGTTAATATTATTATTTTCTTACATCGTAATTACTTCTGTTATAATAATTATGAAGCTTAAAAATTAATTTATATTAAAAAGGTCTGCATACCAGTAATGTCAAGTAAAAGTGAAATTAAAACAAGAACAGCATATCGATCTAAGTGAGGGGATGCGGCAGTGGTCGCAGTCTCTGGTGGTAGTTTATTTAATTATAATCTACAGTCAATCTGTTTCCGCATTCAGAGTTGAAAATAATAACGTAGATGTAAGGATGCTCGTATTCATTAATATTACCTTTTGATTGATTGGGGTCTTTCATTATTATAATATTTTATTGATATTTATATACTACTAAACCCTGTGTCTCTCGGTGTCTCCCTAAATCTCCTCGTGTTCAGGAGAGAGTCCTCGTGATCGCTATCATTATATTCAATTATTTTTATGGTATCGTGAGTGATCTGTCTGATTGCCTGACAACATGCCGACTCTCCTAAAAAGGCTCGTTCAAAATACTTTATCGACAAAACATTCATATCTAAAGACGCCAAATGCCTCATTTTATCCGAACTGTCTCCTCACTGCCTGCCTGTGAGTCATATGTTATTTATCAACGAGGCTGAAGTTTAAATAAATACAGTTGGAGGCTTCGGTATTCAGAGAGCGTGGACGATGTCCTTCACATCCAATATCTCCTGGATTATATCATTTTATGGTACACCCACCTCACACCTACTGTCTATCCTTGTATACAACGATATGATGGCTTAGTACAGTATAGTAACAGGACACCGAATGTTTGTAATAATAAGGATATATTGTAAATTGAATGATGAGTGGATTTTAACATATACATACATATCTAGCTACCTATTACATAATAAGTTCATCTGAACCAGCTTGTTACAGAGGTTGGCCAAGTTCCTTACCACCATAAATAGAAGATGTTCATCGTGCGACATGCAACATGCAAGATGCAACATTCCCTCGGGTCGGGAGAGGAGCGATCGCAGACGAGCGACATGTATGCACGCATCAATGAACACCGCACAAAGGATTCAGATTCAAACAAAAGATAAAGCGTCTTAAATGTTTCAAGCGACTTGTGAATATTTTTTGAAGTAACATAAGGAGAGTTCTCTTTGAATACCGGAATGAGGGAAGATAAAGACGTGTCGGCTTTTCATAAAGGAATTCAGATAACCGTTGTCTTCTCACTGGCGACTTTTGATGATTTGGATGAAAGTTTCTTTTTGTGTATGGTCCAATAAATTAAACCTAACTATTCATCTCTACTCTGCGTTTCATTGTATTGTTATTTTATAACAGGAAGGAGGTGTGTTTATTAATTCTCAGCTTGACGTCAGTGACGCGCGCGCGCGCGCGTGTGCGTGTGCGTGTGTGTGTGTGTGTGTGTGTGTGTGTGTGTGTGTGTCTGTACGTGTGTGTTCACTTCTGCTTTCATTTCATCTTTATTGCAATTTTTATTGTCACATTTCGGCGCATCATCCGACTGTATAGTATCGTCCTGAGTAATACAAACCCGGCCGTTAGATCGATTTTATGCGCTCGTTAAAGTTCGGTGATCAAATCCTGCGCGGGTTGTTATAGAAATCTCAGTGGGTCTTTGAACTCCGTCAGTTGATTGATGCGGGTTCACACAAGCATCTGTATCCTGAGGCTCGTCGCCTGTGATTTTGTACTCTCCGTCGTGATACTTGATCTACTGCCGCTTGTCCGTGACAACTCGATCCTTATGTAGGTTACATTGCGTGTTGGGTGTCCACTGTCCTTCCACTCGGTAGGTATAATCGAAATAAAATGCTCAATTGAACCTCCATTAATAACTCTGTCACTACAAAGATACGTATGTTTTGTAATAATATCATAGTGTCTACTACAAAGCTGCGTCGTTTGGGAGATTGTCTTCATCTATAACAATATTTAGTTTGCAGTGTGTGGGACGTCTCAGACGATTGTCACTGTACTGAACTATCTTTGAAGGAGCCAAACACGACAAAAGTTTTTATTTTAAGCGTTCTTTTTGTATCAATAATGTCTTTGGTTTTGTTATTCGAAAGCTAACTCTTAATTGTGCCGGGTCGCCTAAACCGTGTCAAGGTTTATTTATTGATAGACCTATGTATATGACAGTTCAATACTTGTATGAACATTTGCCATGTTGCACTAATATATGCGAAAGGTTTTAAATACAACTATCGAAGTATTTATTATTTATATTACATCTAACGTGAAGTTGACGGAGTGGAACTGGTGAAATTAATGTTTTGAGAAAGACTCTACAGGGCTCTGAAGCATTGCATTATAACTGACTACTGAGACTGTACCTTCCGCCGTCTGTTCAGTATCTACATTACATACTAACTAACTGTGCTATTCACAGTAACAGCTTTATATTTAATAAAATATAACAGGACGTTCTTGTCACAGTAGAAGACGTCGTGTCGTTCGTCTGATCTAATCGTCTGTTTCATTATCTTAAGACCGTTACTATCTCGTGTAGTTTGATAACAGATGATCATATTAACACGTTGGATCGTGTTAGAGGAGGAGTCGGGAGACGAGACGTGTCTCATCCATTCAGTTAAATGAAAATATAAGATTGTATGTGTGTGACCGAGACGAGCAAATGAAATATTAATAACATTTATATATTATATCAATATTATACTTCACGGTCTCTTAGAAGTACTTTAGTTTCTCTGGAAGTTCTTTTACAAAATTTTTTGCTCATTGAAACAAAAACCGTACATTTAGAATGGGTTTTAAAACAATGAATATTATAAATTTTACAGATGCCATTAAGTTTGGATACGTACATATGTATGTGTATAAACTGTACTCATTCAACATCAAACTTATAAATATGACGTTCATAATGTTGTCTAATGTTTATCAACATTTAGTTAATTGTCCGTGAATATTTATTGTAATATTATTTAAGTCATGTGACGAGAAGAGACGGGTCCGGGGCTGCGGTCACCTCTGAGCAGTGTTTTCAGGAGACCCGGCCGCCTCAAGGAACGATAGCTGTCTGTTTGAAACATAAAACACGTGACGTACACACATACACAACCACACATAACGATACTCTACTGTGATTCTAAGTCACGCTTTTAAACAGTCGTAAAGTCAAACAATTCTTTATCGTCTCTCGTAAACGTGCTGTTTGATAAGCACGAGAAAGTACGTGCCGCGCTGTTTAATACTAACGTGCATTTCAGTGAGAATATTACACAAACAGACATTCACATCTCGTCTTCACAACACACGAACACGATGAATACATTGTAAGAGAAACCTTCGATTACAGCAAACAAAGGTTATCCAACAAACAAGAATCCAATATAAATATTAACTATGTAACTTTTTAATATTTATTTAGCGATCGCTCAGCTGACATCTAATGAAAAATCCCTCGTACCTAAGACAGTGTCGCCATCAATGATAAAGTATTTCAATAATAACAACACAATGATATTTAACATAAAATGTAAAGAAACACAAATAGCTCTCACGGAACATTTAAACGTTCACAAACAACTCGTTTATATATATGTTTTAAAGCTTTTATTTTCATAAATATTCTTATAAATATTTTTTCGTCGCCAATTTTATATTGAACGACGGAGCGACGTTTTTATTTCGGGACATTTTTAAAATGTTATTTTTGTTAATATCGTCCTATAACGACCACTAGTAGTATAACAGTCACTCTTCTGATTTCTACGTAAATTTTAAATTTGAACTTCTCTATTTTGTGTATTGATTCTGAATCGATTTCGAAGTGTCAGTTGACCTTTTAAACTATGAATAGTCGGTCTCATTCGTAAAATTAGCATAAGAATAGCGTGGAACTTTGACCCGCGAGGCGCCGCCGTCCTCGTGTACCGAGTTACTTTTAATATTACAGCAAATAATGAACCTCATTACGATGCCTGGCCGGCAATATAACTAAATACATGTCCAATAGTTTAATAAAGCTAATTATAATATTTGTGCGTCAGTACATTTCATTGTATACGAAGAGCCCCGGACATGCGATACAACGAAACATTTGAGTTACGTATCATTTGAAAGTATAAAGAACAGGTCCAACGGAGTCGCCACGGACACCAACGAATATATAATAAAGCTGATCGGAATATTATACATTTATTAGGTAATTGTATTTTATATTCGTTCCATTCGTTTAAAATTTCCTTCAAGGATATACGATCTACATAAAGTCATTGTCCCGTTACACAGAGTTCTCTTGTAAATTTAAGAAGGAGTGGACTGAGGACGTGAAGTGTGAAGGATGATGACTGACCGGCGAACACCGGAGAAGCTGGTGCAAGAGCCACGAGCGAAACGAGACTCGATACACATTAAACAACAAGATTTGTGGTAAACAGTTTGAAAACAAAAACACGCAGTTAATATGAATGTCATGCGACACGAGCGTCGCATGTACATATATTAATATTTGTGTGTTTTTATGAGATTTAGTGACATCATGAAGGTGTGTTTGAAACAGATACTCTTCGTTCCTAGAACATTTAATACTAATTTATTTTTATGTGTATTTCATCTAAACATTATGTAAATCGATATCTCGGATCGATATTATTTATGACTTATTGTGGGACGAGCGAACACTCTCCCGGTGAGTGAGTCAGTGATGTCATACCGACACCGACTTGTAGGTACATAAACGCTGCAAAAGGAAATACTTATCATAAAAAATGGTGTTATAAAAATATTATGTTCCAAAATATGTTTTTATTAACAATTACAAAAACCGATCGGTCCTCATGCCTGCCTTGCGAGGTTCGACTAGACTGTCACCTAGAACGAACATGTGAGAAATAACTGTTACAAAATATGGTATGTACGTGTCACTAAGTTCAAAAACTGGATCACATTGTTAACATGAACACGATAATGGAGTTTTTAAAATTATCCAGAGAGGTATATTTAGTATTTTTATATACTGCCTGTTCTATGTGTTGGTTCGTTGGACGGAGGAAGTGGAACACGTTACATTGTGTATTTGGAAGTGAGCACTTCCTTTGCTACAGCCAGGTCGAGCTCGGCCACGAGTGAGCCTCACGTCCGTGAGAACTGTTACTGAACTGATGGGATGTCGGTCTGTGTACGATCCTCGAATGACATCCACTACATATACATCGACAATTCTTATTTGTCACTTCACTTTAATGATATTATGTTGACAATATTACTACTCTGTTCGTGTACAAATAATTCATCCTGTAACACACCGTCTCCTAGTTCTGATGCTAACATCATTATAATCTTTATCGAATTAAAGGGTGCGTCTTTTTAATCAGTCAAGTTGATATGAATAAATCCTGTTCCCTTCAAAAACCGTCTCATTTAAAAGAAGCCTTATTCATTCGTTTCATAAATATGTAATTCCTTGATTTAAAAAAAAACAAAGATAATAAAAACTTGGTCGACAATTAAATGCAATCAGGGAATGCTATATCAATTATGTGTATTAAAGACGATGCCACGATGCCACAACATGCCACGCCACATGACTCTCCAGCGAGGTATGCGTGTGGCCACACATTTGAGCTACATCTGCATATTTGTATTTCCTGCCGCATCAATCGCTCACGACAAAACAATCGCTCAACCTACTCGGAAATGAAGCGAACGAGGAAGAAACCTCGAGTGAACCAACCACGAGGAGCGGCTTCTTGGAGACGAGTCGAAGAGATTACTAGATACGTGAATACAGGCGACGTGACAACAGGTAAAGAAAGTGAGGCGAACAGACAAACAACTTCTCCGGATAGAGTCATCGTAGAGATAAGCGAGGTGTTCAGTGATCTGGAACGATCGTGACTGCTGATGTGGATGAGGGATGATGAGGAGAAAATAAAACACGATGAAAAATAATAATATTATATGTGTACCTTGACGTGAACCGACCCTTTAACTGATTGGAATGTAAATGGTCCTATTTCAATAATTTTTGTGTTCAAATGTTTTTTCTTTAGTTTTGAATAATAAGGCAGTGAATTATAAGTTAATTTATACAAAGTATACGTTATTACAGTACGCTCGCCATATTAGTATACTTTGTAATAACTTTGAAATATTAAGCGGGCGTTTGTGACAGAAAAAGTAATAAATGGACGCTTTATACCATTTTAAGAAAAGTAGGTCTGTGAGAATATAAGAACGGATTCAGAGAGCCTCCGCGCGACATTAACCTGTATCACGTGTACATAGGGACGAGAGTCGCACTATTCAAGAATACAATTGTAAATACATAGTCGATTGATTCACAATAGCGCGTAATGAATTCAGTGGTTCGTGTCGAACTGTTTAGAGTAATGAAACAAACGACTTACTGATAAAGGTAATAATAATAGTGCCATTTGATGTTTACTTTGATGAGAAGAGTCGGCGACAATAACAGCTGACTGATACAATAACTATTGAAATGGGAATAAAACAAATATTATAAAAATTCTTTACTATAATGAATATTATTAAATAAACTTCAATAACCATAACGTCTGTATCTCTTTAACATCTCGCCATCAACGTTGATATGTGTTCATCGATCAGCGTGTCCTCCCGCGCTGACCCGGGCAAGGCCGGGTATTTATAACTAGCTATCGTGCTAGACGTTATCACCACACACAACACGATACATCACTATCATATGAATATATTAACAGTACATTATGATTAATTAGATCCATTCTTATTATAGGATACATATACATATGTATCCATTCTCGTATAACAATCCCATGTAGTATGTACGACGAGTACCTATAAACCTCACCAAACAGATTGCATATAATTCTAATAACGTTTTATTATTATAGTTTTCCTTTATTATTAATCTAATTATTTTGCTAGAAATTAATCGAATCGTCGGCTAAAACGTAAAGTAACAGAATCCTAAACACATGGCGTTATTTATATTATTACCTGCTCGTTAATGTAGACTCACCCTCGGTCAATGAAGCGCACGTTATTATATCGACAACTAGAGACGCATCCCCTCCCTCCTGAGGGATTTCTTGTGATTAACAACGTTGTTTGAGAGTAACATTAACGTTATTAAATATTATTAATATTTTAATGGAAGTCACACATCATAGTTTGTTCCTAGTTTGGTAAACTTTCACAGATGCCATCATCCTCTTCTTAGAATAACCATGTCAGCGATCTCGTTTCCATCTTACCCGATGACCTCGTAGTCCTCTCTCGTCAAATTCTCTTTATAAAGATCCTTTCTGCCGACCGATCAGTTGTTCTATTATGAACCTCTCTGAGGCTAATTCTATGCGGAAGGCGACTCTTTGTGTTGTACTCAAAGTACTGTGGCACTGAAAAGCTGAAACATAACGCCGCCGCCGTCCTGACCTCAACATACAAAATGGCAATGTAACATAATAATACAAGAAACATTCAAACAAATATAGCTCATAATGTCTATATCCTGGCAATCTATATGTATTGTTGCCGTTCGTATTACATACATGTTTAACAACTACCTTCAAATGTTCAAATGATTAACCGACATTGACTCGAGCCAACAATTAAGCACTAAATCTTAAACATTTCTAGTGATCCGATATGATAGTTAAAATATCGATGCATGATGTACATCGATCGCTAACCGAAACTTCGACGAATGTATGTTATTATACCGCAGCGATGTCTACCAAAACGTTGTGAATTGATCGCGTCGCAGATGGTTGTAGTGTGGGGTCTACGCTGTAGGAGGTCCGTACTCCATGCTCCACAGCGTTTGGTAGTCGATTTTAACAAAGCGTTCGCTTAGGATTCATAGAAGATCTTAATGGAAGCGGATCTCAGAGAGACTCGTCAACTGAACCCTACGATATTACTGCGTTAATTTATCGTAACATCAAATGACATCAGTCATAATACAAAACGTATCAGAAGACGAAGAAGACAATGCCTATTACTATCATCTAGGAGTGTCAGTATTCAAGCCCCCAAAGATGTACGGCTGCCGATCCTTCAATGAATTTATTAATGTAGAGATTACAAGCAATTATGTGCAAATAATATTTTAATTACAATTCAAAAATAAATTCTAAGAAAGAAATGTTTGTTCCCGGGATCAGCTATACAAGTGCGTGTGTCTGTGTGTGTATGTGCGCGGCTTGCGGATGTTCCGCCATTAGCGCCGCTCCCAGCCTATTACCTTCAACAAACTATTATGGCTGGACGCTCAGACAAATATATACTGTAACAAATACAGAATAAGGTCCTTTTACATCTGTTCCAATAAGTGTGGTCACAGACTCAATTGAAGTGCGGTTTGGACGTTGAATACGATTAAACTGAGCATAAACACGAAATCATACAACGCGTTGCAAAACGAAGAGTAGACTGAAGGAAGACTTCGAAGTAGGGGGAAGAGTCTGGAGAGGAATTCAAAGAATGCTGTTAATCAGTTCGCATACACGAGCACTGGTAAGAAGTGGAAGAAGAATACCTATGAAGTGACTCTTGAATTCATAAATGTTTATACGAAATTAAAGATCAAGAATGACCTCCAGCAGACGGAAACCTGTTATAAAGATTCAGACAGAGCTCGGACTGAAGACACGCTCCAGAAATATTTCATTTTTTGAACGATTCTATTATTGCCGCCTCAACACATAGTATTAAACAGGAAGCCTGTGATCCGACAAATAAACAATTTACAATATTTCTGTGGGTACACTTCCATTTTACTCTGACAACATCCTTCATTTAACATGTTTTTAAAGTATTATAACATAAAATATATGTGAAAATATTAATAAAAGACAAATTAATTTTCACATTACAAAAGAATCAATTACTTTCTGTAGGTAAATAGAGTAGTTTAGTAAGGTTATAAATCACTCCTTACTTCAGTGGCATTCAAGACTTTCAAGATATTTCAATCGGCTTGTTCTCTTCTAAAATCCAATCTCAAAGTAGGAATTTAATTTTCCGTCATCTTTCACCCGGGAGGACGATCCGCGGGAATTTTGCGAAATTCTTGGACAGAAGTCAGGAGTCTCATCGACCGACGAGTTACTGAACTTTTCCTGGTTTCAGATGAGACGACTCTCCTTCAGATTTTTGGGTACATAAGTATATTTGTAATTATTCATTAACAATATTTCAACAAATATGACATCCTGCTTCATGTATATTTACCTACCTATGTGGTTTCGATTATTTTTTATATGTAATATGTTACAAATCAGTCTGTTGTCGTCACAACACACTACACACAGAACAGATATTATCTTTATCTTTTAATGTAACGTGTTCTGCCGCTCTAATAAAATGACTTCTGACGACTTTCCTATAATGAGTTACATACTCGTACACTACAAAGACCTCCATAACACAAACGGTATTATTCACTAGAAGTCATGAAAATACGTTAAAAATCCACAAAGCTGTCCAATTAATCTGGTTTTATTGGACAGTTGGTAACTGGATTAAACATTAAACAGCGTGTGAGTACAACTGTGCATGTGTGTGAATGCCCAAACCCAAACACACACACACATACAGACACAGACCGTAGACACAACGAGTTTACAGAAGTGCTGTTTACGTTTTGTCGCGGACCGACCACCGACCACCGGGAACAGAAAACAAATTACATTTTAGGGTTCCCCGGGATTATAAAAATAATATTGTATAAAGAGCACATTCATTAAAAGGTTTACAGCCGATTCATTTAATGAAGTCTTTCCCGTGTTATACAGCTCATCGTATATTGTAAGTAATACCTTTTGTTTTCTCACATAAATATAAGCATAAGAAACATGTATGACTTTTGAACAAAGTAGCTTAATTTAATAATTCCCTCGTGCTCATCAAGATGACGCAGCTGAGTTTTTATCCAGAGCAAACAACGAGTCATACTGGGTCGGTGGCTATTAGGAGTTGAAGGAAAAATATGGAGTAAGTAATAGTTACATCGATGACATCCTACACAGATCTCTTCATAATAATGACACAGAAACAGAAGGTTTGAGATAAAAACTTCAAACTATTTGAGGGACAGGAGTGTTATAAAGTATGACAGACTTCATAAATTAGACAATTTAGTTAGTGTTATGTTGAGAACAGGCAGTGTTCTTGGTTCTCAGCATATGTACTCTTTTCAGTAGATATATTGTATTCTGTACTTAAAATTTAAGTTGTTAAGTTAAAATCAAAGTTATATAATTTGTTATCTACTATGGGTATCTCATTTACTTATTTTAAAGATAAATATAAAACGCCTTTTTTACCTAACTCAAATAGTTTAATGTTTCCGACCTAAATAAATATTAGCTCCCATATTTATTAAATCGCAAAACACTTTATTATTGTTGTATATAATGATGCATCATCATTATGTTTATATAATTCATTAGGAATTTTCAAAGTATTAATATGACAAAATAATGTTTTAGTTTAACAAATATTTAAGCAGGAAATTTTTGGTAGCTCGAGGATGACGAGTTTTGGAGTGAGAAATAAAATATTACGAAAATATTTGGCGCTAGGATTGACTCACAGGCGATAATCCCTTACGCTTGGTTATAATACAGAGAGTGCAAGATCGTTCCGGATTATTCCTCTGTTATAATGGTATGAATGTGTAAACAGGTTCGCTGGAACACCTTGACACCGAGTCAGATCCATAAGTTGTGACTAAACACATGCACTGAGGAAGCGACCGCGGTCATCAGGTGCTCTCGACATCTGCTCTTCCGTGTTCACTGCCTGAACGACGGACAGACGGACAGAAGGATAGACGGACACTGATCCTGGTATATACGTGCAGATAACAATGATTATACATTAGAAGCTAGGACACGTTTAACATTTCGTACCGAAGATATTTCCAAAACGTCTTGAATGTGTACTGACAGCTGTCGGACTATCGTGGAGGGTTATGTTATATTAACTTTAGACTTTACTTTGAAATGAAATTAACACAATACTGTATTATGTATCTGTCCGTTTTTTTTAATACATTTATCAAATCCACTCAGACGCCGATTTATACTTTGTTATCTATAAATGTAGGTTGATGGCTGGAACGAAACAGAGTTTGTGTTTTAGTGCGTGCTCGGCGGAGACAGTCGGAGACGACGAGGAGACAACCCCTCTGATAGCAATTAATATGTAATGGAGTGGAGCGCGCCAATATTACGAACCATTATTTACAACTTGATTCGTTAAACATATTTTCCTCGCAATAAGCCTTTTGTCTTTTAACCTTTGTAATGAAAAGAAAGTTAACTAAACAATGGACCCTCGCTATTTACTATACAATAGAAAATGTAAAGGCTCCATAATAGAATAAGATAAAAGTACTCCCATTTTTATGTTTGCACGGCCGCGGCTGTAAGAGCTATTATATTTATAAACTGTAGTGTTAGAAGATATGAAAAATAATAAAGTATCTTGTAAGGGCGCGCCTCATCTAATGGTAACGTTCGTTTACTTTGTTTGAATTCCTTCGTTGCTATTGTTTTTAACTTCGTCAGTGTCATCTGAACCATAGGAAGGAGGCGTAGGTACTCGTTACGTATACATAGTTTGATCGTATTGTGACGAACCCTCCTCCTAATGTAATGTAATATAAACACAAACTATGCGAAACGCGTCGTTCCCACGACATGTCGACACTTGGCACAAAAATAAACAGTTGCTAATATTCCATCTGTCGCATGTGTCTGTACATCATGTGGGTCCATTAAATATCTCAAGACTCGAACGACATTTTTTGGTACTATATCATCATAATTGGAACCGATAGTATACGTACAGAAGTGGTAACATTACCGTATCGAGCTGGTAAGAATTCACCTTTAGTTCAATTCTTATGATGGTCTAAATTTACTCCAAGGGCCCAAGGCCAGTTCTTTGCGAGGCTCCAAGTCCTGGGGGATGACAAATCGATCGTAAAGCTCGTTGTCGTAAGTCGGCGTCGTAAGCTATGAGATATGACAACCATTCGTGAGACGAGATAAGCTGCCAGTTATTTATATCGTATAAGTGCAGGCTGGGATTGATGGCCGGAGTCACCCGCCGGCAGCGGTCGCCCCCGCCCTCCGCCGCCTGTCAACTACAGACACCACTAATCCTCTGTTTAACGGATGTGCGTCACGACACACCAGTCACTTGTCCTAAATATCGAACGCTAGAAAATATATTTATAAATAGTATTTCATGAATTATCTTGTCTTTGTAAAAATATTTATTTTAATAAACGATAACCATCGAGTTTTATTGATGTACCATGTCTCTCCGTAAGACACGCGTGAGTGAAGCGAAATTAATAATGAGAATACGAAAAATATTACACGTTCCGAAATTTTAATTGCATCGATTAAATGAATCGAATTGACGGCTTTCAGATTAAAATAACACCTTGAGAAATATTTGATTGTTTTTATTGAAGTAAAAAGTTACTTTAACATTATATTCAGCAACTAACTACCTTCTGGAAAAATGGATGGAATAAAAAGATTCAATGACCACTGCAACAGTTAATAGAAGTGCGTGTCAGTATTCTATTTACCTGATATACATAAATCAAAAAACTCTTTTCCTACTGTACTCGTTATAATAAATATATATCTACTTATATTCTG
>JAAAKD020000098.1:104115-116324 GCA_010014825.2 Danaus melanippus
TCCTTTTCACTAAAACTTACAGAATGATTAATCGTCACATTACAAATCCCGGTACAAATTAACTTTTAATGTTCTTTAATACAAATCATACAACGATCTGTAGAACAAATAATTTTGTTAAAGAAGTTACTAACGCAGTGGCGTTAGTGATTTTATTACGCCACATCTACCCTCTAAAGTAAAATACTTATCAAACAACTTTAAATGTTGTTGCGCCGACATATACATATTTCTCCCAGCTTTCACATTTTTTTTGCATGTTAAAATAATACACATCTATAGAAAGTATACCACTTCAAACGCATCACAACTTGATGTATTAAGTCCCTGTACCGTGTATGAAGGAATTTCAATTGTCATTATGATCTGGACTACAAGAGAAACAACAAGCATGACGTTTATAAATATTTTCTGATTGTTATTATTAGTGAAGAGAAGGAAATCTATAGTATACAGGGAGTGTAGAACGTTAATACAAGGATTATGCCCAATAATAGAATTACAATAGGACGACACAGCTCATGACACAGAGCCGCGTGTCGTCCGCGGTAGACTTCACAACAACAGTTGATACGTGAAGTTCTCTTCATAAATATGTATTTCTGTCATCACAGATAGTTAAGTATTTAATGTAAATAAAAGTAATCATTAACCTTTAACCTTAGAAATTAGAATAAGTATTTCAGCCTTTATCGAGTAAAATCAAAATGTGTGTGAAATATGAAATGTTGTGTAAACGTTAATTCTTTATTATTATATTATCTGTATTTTGTTATCGCGTGTGTCTGTAACACACGTTCTGTCGTGTTAACGACACAGAGCAAATATTCGGTAAATATTTTGTGGTTTCTTAACACACATTAAAATAACATTAAACGCTTCGGCAGATCGATTATGAAGCGCTGCATCGTCTAGATGCGAGACTAAAGACGAGCACACTTAACAGTACCTATACATTATTGTAGATACTTAAATTAAAATCATTTCATTTAGTAACTCTGTACGATCGAGTTAGTCATAAAGATAAACTAGTTTCATAGCTTCATTAATTCTATGTCATCAATCAATTTATATTATATATACTTATAATGAAAGGGAGAGTCGTGCGGTTATTTTCCGTCGATCGAAGTGCAGTAAGCCGACACCGGTGGCTGGCTCCTATGAGAGATACTCTGTTTCGTACTCGCTCTTAAATAATTAGCTCTCTGTATAGACAGTGAGTGGATGCGACCTACAAACGCTAGCACTACCCAAGAATCTCATTTTTGACCGACTTCCAAAGAGGAGGAGGTGATCGATTCATCTTTATTTTTAATGTTTATTACCTCACAATATTATAATGTTAATGTTCTAAGTGTTTCGCTGCTTCCTTCAAGTTATTTTTTATAACTACTATATCTGTTTGTTTGTAAACATCCGAGGGTCGTGTGTGATATTAACAAACTGATGCGGGCGGTGCGGCGACGCTCCCGCTGGCTGTATTTTTATGATGAAGAGAAATAATAGAATTTTTAGACCTGAGAGCTACAGGAAAATGTTACGCCTTAAGGCGGTTAGTAAAAGAATATGCAAAGATACATAATCTACCTGGAATGACGGAATGACAAGACCATATGTCCAAAAAAACCTGTTCGATTCACGGTAGAACGTTTAAAAGCCCAATGTGTTATGAGCCTACCTTAAAGGTGATGTGACCGTCATACCGTCTATACGTCACAACTACTAGTTATAACATCCAGCTCCGGTCCTGGACCTCGTCCTGATGGTCTCCCTTCACCATCGCCGGGGACTAAATGCGTGTGTATATGTATGTGGGAGTCCCTCGTCTCCCCGCCACCGCCTCCTCCTCACACACACTCTGACAGCCAGCTGTGGTGGGTGTCCCGTCAGCTGATCGTGCTGTCGCCGGAGCCGTCGTTGATAAACAACTCATATCCGCCAGTCACCATTCGCTAGTCGTGCAGGACGGTCGGTATTCAAGGACCATAGCAAAATTAAAATACTATAAAAGACTAAACGTATTACTCTAACATCATACAGATTCACACATGAGTCTTCCTGGGGCTGGTCTGATAGTGTATCTCAGGCCCTGTGAGCCTGTAACGCCCGCCGGGGTGTTATTTATTAGTTTCTATGCCGCGGACGACCCGCTGTTGAAATCGCTTAAATTATTCATGGCGCGTCGATGACACTTGCCGACGAAAATGAGACTCTCGGAACGTCGCCTTAGAGTCCTCTGTCGCCTGTGTTTATTTATAAGGTGCCTGAAATCAGAACGTTCCTCGAACCTAACATAAAAAGAGTGGCGATCCCTATCGGCGTCCCTGTCCCATTCGCCCACACAGGGCGGCGAGACAGTGACAGAGAGACCGGGACAGCCGCACGTCGAGCTCGGCACTTAAAATGGCCGATGGTTGCTTAGTTTCGTGATCGCCTGGGGAGGGGGAGATGTCGATAATATTATGTTTTATGGCGGAGGGCTGACAGCCGAGGACTAGGGCTGGGGGGCTGGGGGCGGACGTCGGATAGAAATCCGTTTTACGAGAGATAACGCCGACTATATATCACTGACACGTTTCGGGTATACGAGACCAGGACGTTAGACAAACTCGCCTCGGAAATCGTTCGGAAAAGGCGGACCTTATGCAGTATCACCCGCGGCGTCATCGCGCCACCTCCATTATGTCCAGCGAGCAGGGTCACTGGGGCACGGAGTGGTCCTGCTTGTTCAGGCCTCTGTGACCTAGTCGTAACACAGGGACGCGGGTCATTACTCCTACAGAACCGTGATTTCCTTCGTCGTCATTATTATTTGTTACTCTCCATTTCGCACTCGATTTTTTTTTTCGTGAAATCGCAAAGTACAGCGAGCCATTAGTAGATATATGCGAGTGTGCGTGCTTCACAGAGCGCATCGTAAACATACAAATCAAATTTCATAGAATATGAAAGCCGTAAAGATAACAATAACCTTTTTATAGCGGTCGTGCAGATAAAAATAAATATATCCTTATTTGCCGCGTTACATACTATGTAATGTTATTGTTCCGTGGCGGCGAAGGGGCGCCGGCGGGCGGAGGCGGCCAATCATCCATTCGTCTCCATGTTTATTTCGTGTGCCGACTTCGTAGCTAATCCCCCGCCAGCCTCTCCCAGGTCTGATGACGGGCCGCTCCGTCTCCTCACCTGGGTCGTGACCACCTCTCACCTCATACATCTTTTATATCACTTAGTGCAACTCCAAGTTCCTCGAGGGACTTAGTTCCTAGTAAGTATTCCACTGTCGATTGTAAGACGCTTCACGGTGTAGAAGTTCTCGTGTATAGTAATAACCCGTTTAACACAACCGAGTGTGTTGAGAGTCTCCTCATCTCATCTTTCCCAGTAGTCGGTAGTCGGCAGTCATCGTGCATTCTTCACAATACATTGTGTATTACCTTTCATGTCGGAAAGAATGGTTGTTAGCCTTTTGTCCATTATGTTGAGAAATATAAAACAATGAATACTTCCATAGATGTTATCATCTCCAGTATATGAAACTGAACAGACGATCGAACGTTCCGTCGGAACCTTAACGTTCAGAACGAAACGAGACGAATGACTGAACTTAACAAATTAAGTATCTAATAATGTAGCAATAGTTTATACTATTAAATCGTATCGGTAGTTGTAAATGATTATTACCTACGAAATAGTAATAAAATTAAAACGATGTCATCAACCAACACGTATCAATAAGTAAAGATCTTGCTTGTTTGTTTGTTTTAACATATGAAGCCGCTGCGGTGCTTTAATATCATAAACGTTATTTTTGTATCTATAAACAACTACATCAGATATTCAAAGTGCGTCATAAGTGATAGTGTCTCGGGTAAATAATCGTAATTTTACATTTTTTTAAGCTTTGCAAATTTACAAAGATGCAATGACAGCGCAATTAAAAAATACACAGTACGTCGTCAGTATGCAAAATAATTAGTTTAGTTACAATTTATTGTTTGTACATGCGCCGCTGTTGTCGCAGTGGAATTAGAACACTCGCTATGATCACTGGTCTACAATATAAAGTGTAGTTGTTTCGGTGGTTTGGAGTCAGCGATATCGTCTCCGTGGATTCTTTGGCCTGAGTTCGCAGTGCCACGGCCGTGTCGTTCGTAACCATAATATGCAGTAACCATACTCACATCTGTCCATGTCTCCGCGCACTCCTCCTCGTGTCCTCCTCCTGCTCCCAGTGAGCCACACCGCTTCACACAGCATCTCTAACGCTACATCACTAACTGACCGAAGGCTCGCCAGCCGTCGGCCGACACTACTCACACTGACACACAATAAACTTATACTGTGACGGAATACCGGGTAGCGGAACGCAGCCTGGAGGTAAATAAAACGATGCTTTAGGGATTTTTGTAAAAAGATAGTTATATTTTTGGCATTGGACTATGACACAATATAATACTATGATATGCTAAGTAAGCGTTTTATAAAGACTTTTACATGCCGAATATTTGTTAATCAGACTATTCATCAGAGGACTCTTTATAATATATAATTATAACAAAATGAGAGTAGAATACGATTCTAGTTATACCACTTAGGACTGTTCTAGAACTCATCACCTAGTCGAAAACATAACTATTTTCACTTTTTTTTTATTCGTAATATTTTTCTCACTTTCATTTTTTTAAATCTATAGGTACATATTTATTATAATACAATTTTTGAACATAATATAATCGATATGATATCTTATACAGAATACGCAACGAATCAGCGACGGTACAATAAGTTATCATGAAGCATCGGTTACTGCCACTGCGAATAAATACTTCCGTCGGTGGGCTCGGCCGGCGGAGTCGCTCGTCACAGACGGCGGGCGACCAGAGGCCTGGGACCGGAGCCCGAGGACCGGAGGCCACGGCCCGGAGCCCCAGGACCGGAGCCCCAGCGCGCATCATCGTCCGGCACAGATCGACACAGAAAACAATGTTCAAACGATAACGCACATAGGTACTATTTGGTATCAGGTTCGTACGCGGCGTGACACGATCACTCCGCGCAGCACTCATCACACTAACTAATTACAACGAAACATCACAGAGACCGCCCTGGCTACATGTAGATGGGCAGCTGGCGCAGCGCTCTCTTGTCGAAGCGCTCGTAGTGCGCGGCGGGCGCCAGGCCGCGCGCTATATCACAGTCCAGAGACTCCGGCGGCAGGTACGGGTGAGGCTTGAGGCGGGCCCTGGCGGCCAACTTGCCGCCGCCCTCGGGCACATACTCGAACCGGTAGCGTCGACCGTCCTCCGGGCCACGCGCCCTCTGCGCCTGAGCTGGCTGGGGCGGAGGCGCCGGAGGAGCCGGAGCCGCCCGGCAGCAGCGGCGGACGGCTCGGCCGCGGGCTCGGGCGTCGGGGGCGGCCGCGGAGGCCGTGGCGGCGGCGCCGGCCGCGCTGGCGACGTCTCCTCGAGGCAGATTATTCACGAACGGCACTCTCCTGAGACTCTCGAGCCTCCGGAAGTGCGAGGGGTGTATCATGAGCAGCGGCTCGATCTTGACGCCCTGCGGTGGCTTGGCACAGTCGGGAAGCTCGTATTCGATACTGCAGTCTACGTGTAAAGGCACCGAGTAATCCTTGGGAGCGAGCGAGGCGGGCCGCGCGTCCCGTCCGAAGCGGTCGGCGGCGGCGAAGTCGCCCTCGCCGCGGGCGTAGCCCGTCATCGTAACGGGCGCGGCCTCACGGCATGTGCGCCGCGGGGCGCGCGCCGATCAGCTGATTTTGCTAGCGGAGGCGCACGGACGTGCGCGCTGGTCGGCGGCGGGCGCGAGACTGTGGCGGTGACCCGCGCGCCTGCGCCGCCGTCCGCGGGCGGGGGTGAAGGGCGGCGAGGGGAGAGGCGCCTGTCGCCGGATCGATAAAGATGGCGGCTCGGCGGCGACCGCGAGGCTGCGCAGAGTTGGGGGGCGCAGCCGGGCGCGACACCTCACTGCGCCGGTTATTGTGACGCGGACGGCGAACAGCTGACTGGCAACGCGGAGGACGTTTGTTTATGGAGGAAGGTTCCGGCGTCAGAAGCTGAACGGAGGCCGCGTCTCCGCCTCCCGAGCTGAGGTCGTTGTTTCTCACTCCGGGTACGAGCGGTCTTATCATGCTCGTGGTGCTGGCGTCGCTCTGTAGTCGCCTGTTAGTGTAGACAATAGTCTCAAAGGTTCACATACCGCAAGGTGTGCACGGCGGATACGATACAATAGCTCGGTCCGCATTGAGTCGTTACATATGTATACCGAGGCAATGTTTTATGCACATGGCAATGAGAACGTATTAAAATTGATAATTTCTTATGAAAAGTTTTAAGGTTAAATAAATAAAAATAGGTACACTTATACATCAAATAGCATAAGAACGTACGTGTTCAAACATTGCCGAGTACCGCCAACCATCCCAAGTCTAAGTACATACCAGCAGGTCCCACACCCAGCCGACCACATCTATTTCTCTCCGTGAAGGTCCCTACCGCGCCGCACTGTATATTCTATCCATAATATTATTTAAGCCGCAGGATAATGATCTGTATAACAGAACACGATCTCCGGGTTCTCATATACATACGTAATTGATGCAGTGTGCGGAAAGTTCTAAGAAAATGGGCCTTCAGCTGCCGTGGAGCCAGATGTAATCAGACACGCCACCGTCGTGACCGGCTCGGGCTCCGACCGACTCTGACCAAGAATACATTACAGTTCCTGCTCTCACACTCCCGACCCCGGACTCGCTGGCTCGGGACTCCGACACTGGCGACACGACCCTGTAGATGACGACACACACATCGCATAGTCGAACTAGATTATACACCAATAAAACAACTCGAACGGAAACGAAATTGATAGGATTTTATTCGAAAAAATTATGCTTATGTTATGACGTACTTAAAGTAGGTATACAGCGGGTACATGTACATAAAGTTAAACATATGTATAAGACTGTACTGTCTGCTGGATTCGTGGGACTCCGAAAGAACGACTCATTACAGGCATGATCAGAAATACTACGGCTGAGAAAAAAATAATAAGGATATTTATAAAAGATTGACGATCGTATCAATAAAAATACTGCAAGCAATAAATAAATAAGTGACATGCAATCAAACGGCCGGAGGGGATGACACGCACTGTCGCGTGACCGCGGGGAGCGAATTAGACTCGCTTTTTACTAAATATTCTAAAGTATTAAAGCACTATAGTTACGTTAAATCATAATCACGCATTGGTCGAGAGTAGGTACCGATTGTGAATGACTTACATAAATTAGGCCTTGTTCTATATGAAGGAAATCAAGAGTGAAGCATCTGTGTTAATACCTGGAGCCGATGATCCGACTCGGACCGAGGCGGTCGGAACTCGACAGGCGTTTAAAATGACTGTACCTGTAAGGATTGAAGCTTAATTCTTCTAGCTTACCGGTTGTGAGTTAATCAATTTTTCAATTTCCCAGTATAATATTTATAACGTCGGTATTTATTTCAAATATTCATCTTCTTTAAAATTTCATTTTCAAATGATTTGAAATCTTTATTCCGATCGCAAACCGTTCGACGAACTGTGCGAACCTTTTGAGAAATATAATAAACAAAATACTATTTAGTATTTGTTTCAATGGACTCAATCCGCACATATGTATGTATGTATTCGATTTAAAAGATTTTATTCGACATGTACTTACTACTAAGAACTTATACGAAATTATAATCAAACCATTCTACTAAAAATACATTTTCTTTTTCATACAAAGCATATACACAAATAAAATTATGTAATTAAATAATATTACTAGCAATTTAAATTAATAAACATAAAATAACTAAAAGGAGCAACCTGTATAGTGTGTGCCCTTTCCTTCACACATCAATACACCATGTTCAGTGATGTATTCATATATGTTTTAATGTATACCCACATTAATAATTATAAAAAGTATAACAACGAGAAAGATTTGAGTAAACTTAGTTGATACTGTATTAGGAAATTAGTTATACATTTTTAAAATACATATTATATATAATTTAGTTCTAATTATTTGTAGTAGTAAGTAGATTAAGTTGTAAAATTCGCGACGACACTGGATCAGAGTAAAACTCGAATGGGTTTACTATAGCTCCTTTAATAACTGTTGTTTATAAGTGTTCATTTTAGGACCAATAAAATAAATAAATAAATGTAAACAGTACAAAGAAAAAACACAAAAACATTAGTTCTCACGAAGATATATATTTATAAGTATGACATCGTTATGTAACGTCATGTAGACTCGAAGGTAATGATAGTGTCGGGATAGGTTTACTAACCACGAAACATGAGCCAGCCAGCCGAGTGAGACCAGCGAGGCAGACCGGCGCAGACGCGGACGGTTCCTGGCTGCGGGTGAGGTTTCATAGCGGTTCTGAAGATAGCCGCGGCTTCTCCTGCACCGGGAGAGCTGGTACGGTTACTCGACACTGTTCGCACGAGATGACGTCTCATGTAGCTACAATTAAACCGCATCCAATCGCCGTCTCGATAGAAGTGCATTACACGGAACATTATAACATTCCTTTGTAAACGTGCGAGATATCTTTGAACACCTGAAACATTCGAATATTTTGAAAGAATTGTGAAATCAGCCGTCAGCCATGTGATTAGTGTGGCGAGGACGGAGGAGGGCGGAGGGCGGAGGACGGTGCAACAAACGCCACTTACATAACGTGAGCGATCTCGTCACATGATGAGCGGGAGAGAGTCCAACGGTGGTGACGTTCCCACGCACGCCGAATTGTGTCCAATTGTGTCCTTACGCTACATGTATACGTCATAGCTTTAAACGATTAACAAATAAATAGTACGATTCCTTAACGTCTCCGTCTCCATGGAATCCTCTGCATTCTTTCAAAGATGTTGACGGGTGGGTCCTGTGCGTAGTCTGTCTGTTGTGCTCTGTAGATTCAAGTTTTTCTGTGCGAGGTCGCTTCTTCCATACTCGTCACGCCTCTAGTTCCTGCGAACTAGTTTCTCGAGTCGATGATAAATGATGAATGTTACGGCGACTTCGAATTCCGAGAACAACAGTTATTAATTTAAAACATTGTTCTCTTTCATTCTATTTTCGCGCGTTATCTGCGGAGAGACTTCTCAAACTAATATAATGTGATTTATGAAACGCAGCCTTTTTTTGAACCGTTCGACTAACCAAACTGTTGCCAATATTTATTACAAGTAACTTGGTCGTTACTTCATTGTCGCCGGTTTATTTTTTAATTGTTATCGGACAAAGTAGTATGGAATACGAGGCGGTTTGTCGAGCGCGCTCGTAAATAAAACCTTATTTGGGGAAAAATTATCCGGTTTTAGTAATTAAGAGTAAACGGTGGCGAACGAACATTTTTAGTAAAACTACCTTCAATAAAGTACCGTACGGTGAGAGTTGTTTTAAAATGTAAAATAACATAGGACGTTCAGTTAAGACGCACAATATTGTACAAGAAATTATGAGAATACAAAGGAACATAGTGGGATACGTTTAATTTTATTATTTCCGAAACATACATTAATATGGAACCATTATTCAGTTGTAAGTATGTACGAGTATATCCATTTGTATACATTATAGCAACCGGAATGTCTCTCGTTCTTGCTTTACAATCACTCATATTATCTTAACGAAGGGTTGGTAAACAGCTCGTCCAGCGATGCGAACCATATCTCACGAACCCTTTTATAAGATTAATTTATTGAAATTTTTCCACACGGAGTACTCCGTCCGCTACTCGAGCAAAAAGAACTGGTTTCGGATAGGCAGCTTCGGGGAGCGGTGACACTGGAACATTTGAATCAAGCTTTCGTTAAATAACCCTACAAAGATTTTTCACACACAAAGACCACCCTCTGACGACACTCGGTTCACGGAATAATAAAACAAAGATGATATTCAGCGGCAGCTCCAAAACGTATCGCAAATGCTTAAAGATTGACTTCACCTTACTCATCACCTCACTATATTAAAGAATGAAGTGGCCCGGGTGAACAAACAGGCATCCGAGGAAGTCACGTCTGGTGCATTTAAAATAAAAAAATATATACGTTAACATATATCAATCTCGGCGTTCAGCTGAAATGCAGTGAGAACACAGTGGAACCTAATCCAATTAAAGTAATGGAAACTGAACCGTATTGTGAAAACGCAGTTCGTGATGTCTAACCCGCTTAGGAAATTTATTTAATAATTTTATATGAGGGTCGCGGTGACGACAGTATAACTCGGACTAGTTTATTTATTCTCTCCCTGGGGCCTCTGTGACCCCACTCCTTATTTCTATCTGCCCCGGGGTTCCTTCTTACCCCCCTGTTGTTTTCAGACGCGATCGCGCGACAATAAGTCGCCTTTTGTTGTTTTTTAGTTGAGCGAAACTCAGATTTCCTTTGACTACTTATCAATTAATGAAAAGACCTATTGTAGGAAATATTGTTCCCCGGATCGTCGGACACGTTTCTTATTTTTAATGAATATATATATACATCTTTTCGTGAGAGATTATATTTAATGAATTACACAACGATACGGCGAGAAATATAAACACTACTTCTAGCTGTTACCGACCAAGCTACTTTTAAACTAAAATAGCTCAACCCGACAATGAAATACATAGAGCTAGCTTTATAACTTACACTTAATGTACCTTCAAGTTAAAAGGAAACCATAAAATTTCCAATGCAACAAACATTACTGTTTCACTAGTCCGCATCACGGGCCGCGGCGCGCTCGTAAATCTGAAACAATAGTCATATTACAGTTTATGAAGTAATGTACTTCGTTGACTCTCGCTCTACACATATCCACGTCCGAGGCCCCGAAAGGAAAAGAGAAATTCATCCATGGAATAATATGTGAACATGAGTCGGGAATGCGGCGACAGCAAACAATGTTAAAGAAATTAAATTCCTGAGATTGTGTATTACATAAGATACGTTGCGAGTTGCTCGGGAACAGAGTGAGCTACGGCCAAAGGGCCGTCCTTCATATATTTTATTATCAGGTAAAAATGCATTACAGTTCTGTAGTTATTGTGACCGGCTTTGGATAGGATTTATGGATGTTTAAAGAATAATCTCTTTCAATGTGAAAGCTTTAGTTGTGGGGTGACATGAATTTATCGAGAAATGAATCGTTCATGGAAAAATGTAGCTTTTTACAACAACACAAAAAACACCCTCTTTGTTAAGCTCGACATAAAAAATACTGCACCCTGTTGCGACGAATTGCAATACTTTGAACTAATGGCTATATGAACTCTCGACTATATTTAGTTCGAAATCTGTCAGTATCGTACTGGCTGTATATATAAAGTCTATAAACCGCTTTATTCAGTCAGCACAGTGATATATGGAGGTCACTCGTATGTACATATATACGTACGTAGCGAAATGAACATTTATATCGTCTTATACAAAATGCAGCAGATCTATTGAAGATGATAAATGACATTAAATTTGTTCGTGTTCTAGTTTCAAATTTCCGCATGTTGCAACATTTTGATGATAAAACTTTTGGGTCAGCGATATTCATTCGTTCTAAAAGATTCCATGCATTCACAATGGAAAATTCATGAAGGCCACGCAACCAGACATACGAAGTGAAATCGTCATGGCCATAGAGAAAAGTTCTAAAATCTATCAGAAAATCGATTGATTACTCAAAATCATACAAATTAGTCTCAATAAAGTGCTCTCATGCATTGTAAAGTTGGAGATCTTTGAATGAATCTATTTAATATATGTATAGTAGTGATCAAGCGATGCCAGACGCTCTCCGGCCCCGACGACTCCTACATACGACATACAGCGATCGGTTCACAAGACAAACAGAAGAACGAGCATCAATATAAGATTATGTTACAGATATGAGTCGTAACACGAGTGGCTCCATACAGAGTAATACCTGAAAACATCAAAGGTAGCGTACGAAACAATGTATTATAATAATACAACAAAATGTTAAAGAGCAGATCTCTGGACTTGTCCCTCATAGAACGGGGATTTCAAATTACGATATACGGACCCCTTACGGGTTTTTGAAATAAAACTTAGGTTGCTATTATTGTACAAAAAAAGCGAAGTTGGGAATCCGTAGCCCCTCGAATAACTGGCTAGAGCATTGTGCTCGCCTGGCTTTAGATAAATGT
>JAAAKD020000098.1:189333-210298 GCA_010014825.2 Danaus melanippus
TTTTTTTTTGTACACCTACATCTTTCTTTCTTGTACATCCTAAGGTTGGCTGGTAGAAAATGCAGTAGCGTTAAGCCCGCCTTTTGTTAATACTGTTTTGTATTGTACAAAAAAGCATTTAAATAAAATAAATAAATTAAATAAATTAAATATTTGTCTAAGGATTTCTATTAAAATAGAAATCTATAAATCCTAAGACATAAACGATATTTTACTTAAAAAAATCCATGAATTACGTAGTATTCTCGATGTGACACAGTTGAAAGGTATCAAAAAATATTTTATCGAAGGAATCAAGATGGAGAGAAAAGTGACGCTAGGAATAAATTTACACTATTAAAGGTTATGTTTTATTCATTAAAACAAACTGAAGTCTATCTGAAAGTTCCGTTGTATATGTCTAGAGTGTGATCGGTATTGTACTCTCGATGTGCCAGGAGATGTTCCTTTGAATGCGCCATCAGCTGTCCTTCACCAGTCTCCATCAAAACCTTTATCGACTAAAGCCCCGTCAGAGTTGCCTCTCCAGTCTTATCCCGATACGTTTAGAAGGTAATTGGGTCTATGGAGAAATTCAATGTAACTTTAGAATAATGTAATCGAGACTTCAGGATAAGATACGTTATAATTATCCCAGAATTTCCTCAAAAACCTTTATAATTCATTATATGTACCTACTTCTAATTCTTATAAGGTCACAACACATACATTGACGTATATCTCTGGAAATTGATTACCAAATCTATATTATTATTTGCAATTTTAACACTTAAACTTGTTTTACATTTTCGTCTCAGTCAAATTATGAAGTCCAAACTGGCCTTTTAGAAGAAGTAGATACATCAGCGTGAAGGCGATTATATGCGTGGACTTGGATTAATTTCAGTTCCCTAAATAAAAGCATTACTACTATGTTATGTGATAAGCATTAAAGTACAAAGCATATTAATTTTCTTAAATAAATTGGAATCTCGCAAGCTGGAAAATTAATATAAACGTGTATTTTTAAGGAATAGGGATCTTTTCTACCTCGGTCCAAAGCGTTCAAAATATTATGATCCTAACTTTGGGTTCGAGCCGTACTGGATGGGTGGCAGTTGGGTGTTTGAAAGGTTAGAGGAAACTACAGTCAAACCCAACAACACCATCTGCGGTAATTCGTGTCCTGATATGTATATGTTGTAAGTGTGTGTCTGTTCAAATAGTTTATTGTATAAGTAATCGTTCTTAGAACTAATGAAGATAATTCGTTTGCGTTAAATTTATAGCAGTTTATTTGTAAAGGTTTGGGACGGTGTGCGCTAGGAATGTACGAAATGAAAGGAAAGAATTTAAAAACTACTGCGATCTTCTTAACGAAGACTGCACGGGAAGGTCCAGTAAGTATGATTCAAAAACTGTTCGTTCTCTTTATTTGACAACTGTCTTTTGTACTTTTGACAATTGACATCTCCATTATTTCGCCTCATGAATCAGATCACTGGGAAGTAGTCAAAGTAGAAGTATCTTATATACACGCTTTAAACTACAACTACTGTACATTTCACCAAATTTTATTTGATGACAAAGCCAGGGATTGTCACAGAAAGTATACTAAAGGTGTATAGCTCCACGAATAAATAAAAAGCTACTCAGTAACCTTTGGAATAAACAAATACTGATCAAGGACACTCAAAGATATTATGTATTAATTGTCTAGGAAATAATTGTGTAATACATATATAGCAACTAAGAAGTACTTAAAAATATTATAAATAATACACAAACATCTCGGAAGGACTATCTATCCGTACTGGTTCAAATAATGAGATCTGAGATTTTCGCGAGTTTTATTCATTTCATTTTCTATTCATTGAATAAATGTGAATTCACATCTCGTCTGCCCGTGATCACGGTTGCTGTAAAGTAGCCGAAAGGTCGAAAATATGTAGTTTTTAATCAAAAATAAAATCGCGTAGTAAATCCGAAAAACATTAGTTTCATTTGAATGAAAACTATCTTCATTAAATTTCACCTCTTATTATAATTATTATAACAGTAAAGTGTCGTACTTCTGTAGAATAAATTAAGGTCTTTCATTTAACATGAATGTTATCTGAGTTGATTATAATATTAACATGACTTGTATCAATGATTGTTTTAAAAACATGCGCATGTCTTTAGAATGGACGATCCTATACCGAGGCGCGTGTCGAGATCTTGCAACTTATCCAACCGCAATTTCAGAAATACTTACCCGCGTTTACACTTATGAGTCAATGTTTTATGCAATTAATACGAAAACCTAATGATTTATTATATCACTAAACCCGGAGTTACGAAGAAACAGAAGATCGGATCATTCTTACAGGATGCCTCACGAGGTAAAAAATGTCACTGACCACAAGCAAGCAAGCTCTGAGCAACCAATAATACGTTATTTAAAATATAAATCAGGTTGCTTTGAGGTAACCAAAATGTCTAGAGTGTGTAGTATAAAATACGCGTAGTATTATACAAAAAATATTAGTTTCATTTATTAATACAGAATGTGATTAGTCCAAGTTTTTCATGGTCACATACGACGCGTTAACAGTTTTTTATTACAAAACTTTCGGATATTTAGTATTAACATACCTATGTTATGGAATAAGAAAGTAAAAGTAGAATGAAGACGCAAACTTAATTGGCATAAAGATTGAATTCAGTTAATTTTTCAATGAAACCAACTGGGCCGATAAAAAGTCATAATCTTAATTTCAATATACAAGTTTATATTATATTATATATTTTTAAACAACATTTTTTTTCTAAGTGTTTCTAAATTATAAGTTTTGTATGTTTCTTGTACGAAATAACTTATGATTTGTGGATGTCAATTAATTAAATTTAAGTTTAGTATATAAATTTAATTTCATGTTATATAAATAAATAGAATTAAATAATTTATTGATATTTTTCATTTCTGCGAGTTACTTTAAATACTTTAAATGTCATAAATGAAAACTGAAAATAATATTTATAACTAGGTGCTATTATTCTTTTTGCAGAGATGTGTTTGTTATATGTTATGTACTCGTATAATGTCTGTCTATTATATTATTAGGTCAATCGAATTCAACAAGAAATTTTGAAGTAGACCAATGAAGTCAAGTGATTTTTAAGACACAGATTAAATAAATAATTTGAGCGCAAGCACCCCCGCACGCACGCAGGCATGCTCACTCACACGCATATGCACACACGCACTCACCCACGCAAGTACGCACGCACTCACACTCTCTCAGACATCAAAGTGAAACTTATAACACCCCTATTTTTAGATCGGGAGTTAATGAGAATTCATTTTAAAAAGTAATAAAATACTGAAGAGAACAAATTGGATTTTACTCCTTTACATTTCTGTTGACTTTGTTTACTTTAACCGACTTCTTCAGTATTCCAATCTTTATGATGTCGTCAAGAAAACCGTTTGCTACTTTATCTAAACAGAACTTAGAAACTTTAGAAAATTTAATCAAAAAGTAATTGAGTAAGTACATATGTACATACACGCATAACAATATGTTAATTTAAACCCAATATACACCTTCTTCCCACTCTTTACGTTCCTAATAGTAGAAGAACTTATGGAATAACTAATTATAATATATACAGAAAACTTTTTTAATCAAACCTAAATTAATGAAGTTGTTTCAGTGATGCAGAGAGACTAATGCATCTGTTACGTGTGTTATGAACAATATTAATGTTTGCAATTCTATTTATTAATAATATTAATATAATAGTAACATATCTTATGGTTGGCATAACGTTCAGTTCAAGTTTTTACTGTACCTAAAGCAGTTCATACGGATCACCGAAATTCTTACCATTGATTGTTATATCGTATCAAACTCGGTTTTTTCCATTTAATTAAAAAGATCCAATATGATTTTTATTGTTATTGTTATATGTCGTCGTCTAAACCGATCTGAAAGTGGTGAAACCGATGTTCTTACTTGTTCATGTGTTCACTGAAACGGTTTACTCACATTGTTAAGTACTGTCAATGTAATTTCAATGAATTTATTTCTGATTATATTTTTAAGTAAGTATTTCTTCTCTATATAAGTAAAAAAAATTACAAGATATGCAAGATGTGTTTAATTTAACTTGAACATTGATTACAGTCCAAATCACTAAATTGCAAGTTCATGCTCAACAACACAATAGGTAAGAAATAAAGGGAAACTAACTATTTTGTCGAATAAAGATTATTTTTATAAAAAATTCTTAATTATTTCGTGCAGATATCAATTCTATCCAAATATTTTAATACCACAAGTACTGAGTACGGATCATATGGATATTGTCATTTTTTATTTCATAAATTAAACAAAGAATTTCATAGAAATATTGATTTGTATAATATAACGGTAAATCATTAGTCCTAGTTTATTTACGAAGAAGACAACAAAACTATACAATCCTAACTATGGCTACGAGCCTTACTGGACGGATGGATCCTGGGTGTACCAGAACCTAGTACTTCCACCCGGAGTAACGACAACCCAGGTTCCTTTGGTATGTGGAGAAGAATGCATCGATATTTACACTAGGTATGTCTTATTAATATTATTCATGAATACTTTTTTATATTTATGTTGGTTCAGTTTTTCTCATATTCTATTTAGTGTAGGAAAGGTGTGTGCTCATAGAGTTGACATTCTTCATTATGAAGGCTGCACACCGAACGTCTGGGCCTGGTACTGTTCCGGGAGAGATATAGATGAGCAGTCAGGAGGATACCGCACGTTCGAGTCTTACTGCAGGTTCCTCGACGCACAATGCCACAGTACAGAACCCTACAGTTGAGTTTATAATACTTTATATTAATAATATTTTGATATTAAATGTAATTCATATAACTAAAAGCATATTAAAACTGTCGAATAGTAGTCAAAAATTTGGTTAGGACGAATGAAATCTTTATATGTATAATATTATATAAAATACATGGATCGATTTATTTTATAATATTTAGTTTGTTAGTAGAATGGATCCTGATTCACCGAGGGGAATGCATCCAGCCGCAGATCCTCCTTTTCAAACCGATACATATGGGTGAAGAACCCATCAGCAGAGTGATATTCGACCTGACGTCCATAGCATCCCAGTTTGACAATTATACTATTAAACATACAATTTTAGAAGATAATGGTTAAAAGGCCTATATTGGATCATTTGAAAAAAAGTGTAATAAAATAATAAATAAGTATTCATTATAACATTAACATTTAAAATTACAAGACATTAGTATATATTTATGTCTTAGGGCCTTACATATGATATTTGCGTTTTGTCCTACTGGCCACTTTAATCTCAAATGTCTTTGGTTAGTGTTTATTATTGTAAAGTATTTATTGATATGTTGGTGGTTAGTACAAAATGCAACACGTGCTTACTGTTTGATTACTTCATTCATCGGGGATGGGCGCAGAGTCTTAGGGTAGGCTAAGCAAATTATATGTTTGAAAAAAAAACAATTTTAATCATAATTTCATTTTCTAAAACATCGATAATATTGATCGAATATCGATCGATATCGATAATATTGATAATAATACTAATACATCACCGCTTAATGAAATTTATTTAAATCTGAATATCCAGTGAAGATCCAAACATTCTTATTCTTATTATTAAAAAACAACAAACGAACTGACTATAACAATCATAATATTATTACTAAAACTAAAACAATACCTTTTTTAAGTTTAATCTAAACTGGTCACACACCTTTCCTTTATAACTATTTTAATTTATTTAGTTGATTAAAACTCATTCACTTGCGCTTAGAAAGACAATAATAACTTGGCAAAAAAATTGAACGATATACTGGCAAAGTAAGGTGTGCTTTTTCATTTGACAATCAACTCAATTTCTATGGCTTTTTAAACATGCCAGTATGAATATAAACATGCATTTTTTTTTGCATATAATATGAGCTTTGTAGATCGTTCTGGAGGATATTGTTTTCTAGTAGTTACATATGTTCTAGTTCTAGTAGTTAGAGTTGCAGCCGATTGATAGTGTTTCTTTTTAGGTTGATATACGGCACTTTTAACAATTTTGCCAATTGATGAATCTTATGGCATAAAATGTCTGTAAGCATTCGTATGGCGTAATGATGATTAAAACTATGTCAGTAAGAATCAAACAATGTAGGTTTAGTTGTTGTATGGCTAGGTTAAGTAGTGCGTATTTGCATAATGATGCTTGTAATATTTATTGACCTTGATGGCATGGTCTTTGCAGACGTTGGTTTCCCAAGGAACATCACAACGTGCTTTAAAATTCGCGAAAATATAAATATGTCTGGTCTGGAGGCCGATGCACAAATATCCTCTGGGATTTTGTATTGTTTCTCATGCGTAGCTAACATTATAATCAGATCTAAGATATTCGCGAGTTTTATTCATTGAAATGAAACTAATGTTTTTCGGATATACTACGCGACTTTATTTTTGTTTAAAACTACATACTCCCGACGTTTCGGCTACTTTTCAGCAACCGTTATCACGGGCAGACGAGATGTGAATGTCTGTCAGTTGGTCTTGTTATTTTATCACCTACCGCCATCGATTTCTTAATTTTCTGGCGTACCGCTTTGGATGCCGGCAAAATGCGCTCACGGTGTCACGAGGTCCTGCAGTGTGGTCACGGACATGGGATTTTATATTTTTAAGGAGGGGATCCCATGTGTTTGATAGGTTCCAGCCATCTTCTCTATTGAAATTGGGATGTTTTTAATTTCAATAGCCTCGCGGATTAACCTCGGTATATACCTGTCTCCACGAGCGAGGATATGTGGTTTGTCAAACCGAATGTAGTGGCTTGGTTTATCCAATGTATGTTCACACACAGCTGACACCCGGTTGGACGAATATCTCACTTCGACGAGGTCCGATCACTCTAACGGCTCGAGCGAGACTATCTGAAATCTGTACTCTTGGCTCTATTAATACCGACACTCATTGTTATTATTACACTTGCACAGCTGGCTGTGCAGGCGATTATGCGGGTGACCTGATAATTTCAAGTACCCTCAATTATTGATTATTCAAATAGTAATCGCGCCGATATATGTATATATTTGTTATTTATAATAATACCGAGTATATAATATATTAAGTAGAAATTAAAATAATAGGTTCCGGTATTTTCAGACAGAACAGTAATCTTCTTTTTAGATATTCAAGGAGTTCCTATATCTTGTTGTTCTTGTTCTTGTTGGAACTCCATATATAATAATACGAATATAACATAATAATGGAATTGTTTTTAAAATGGCTTCCCATTCTAAAAATAAATAAATTACTTAAGTAGGCTACTTATTGTAACTTTGAATGAAGTCCAGTTTCAGCTTGTTGTTTAGACAATTTAAATTCTGTACAAATATAAATTGTATATAAATGTGAAAGCAGAAAAAAAATATATAAATAAATCAAAAGCAGATCCCTTTCTATTCTTGATACAAATATAACGAGGACTGAGACTGGAACAACTCTTATAGTTTTATGTTTATATTAGAGTAAGGGTTTCTAGAGCTATACCGATGTGCTCCGCTTCCGTTTGTTTGTTTGGATTAAATGGTATTATATAACTGTTAATAAATTGAGAAACTTTGTTATATATGCCTGTTCTTACACATCAACAATGCTGAAGAATCAAACATCCTCTAGTTGAAATAACAGGGATCTTACAAAGTTTAACAGTTGTTAATTCGTAAAAAATAATAAAGATTTGATAGGAACAAAAATAACTTCTCATCAGAATTCTCTTCTTTTATATTGTACCAAAAGTAAGACAATTAGTATACATTTTAGGAGCTAATGTTAAAGGGTATTACAGAATGGGAATAATAAACGGGAATAGAAACATATAAATAACAACATAATATAAAACATTGAATTCAAAGAAACTAAAGAAAATATCAAAATACAGAATATTAAATTGGACTCCGAAATAAGCGATTTTAAAAGTTTAAACTGAGATTAAATGTTACAAGTGGGAGACCATTCACTCCTCTTTTCATTCGATTTAAAATTATTGACTAGTGAAAAAAAAGATCTTGTCATTAATTTAAACATCACAGTCTGTTTTAAAAATAAACAAATAATGATGCTCGTTATAAAAATACTACTTAAATTATTTTCATTGAGATATCACTTAAGTACACATGTGCACACGTCCTAATTAAATTAATAATTTACTTAATACAACATTTTCGTAACATTCAGTATCATTGATTTTATTTTAAGGAGATTAACTATGAATGATTGTTCACCTTCTACTGCTGTAATATAATTTCTTTGCCAAAACCTTGTGGCGGTTCTCGGCGGGGTGGACTTGTCGCTTTCAGTGTCGCGGAGAAGATGCTCGAGAGTGACAGGTCCTGGATGGTGGTGTCCTCCTTCTGTGAGACGGTCATGTCCACGAAGGAGGCATCTGAGCGGGAAAGGGAGGATGCAGCTGATGCACCATCCCTCCGCAGACGACGGACGGGGGTGCGACGGAGGCGATATCAACGCCTCCTAAAATAGCACCCCTGCTCTCCGGGCTACACCGACATAGCGGCCGAGGGCTTTCGCAGTGGTTTTAGTGAGTAGGGGCCTGCCCTGGCTGAGTCTCACACATCCCTTCCGGTTCCACCAAGACCGGTTTGACGGCTCGTAAAAAGAGTTTCCCTGCGACATCAAAAAAAAATAATAAAAAATTTCTTTGTTATTGAAAATTATTTTCTATTTTTTGTTTGGTTCAATATAAACGCGTGTTTTATTACTTTTTGTTAAACTATTATTTATTTTTATAGTTCAATCAATTTTAGAAGCGATAGAGTGAGCCTAAACTGCAGACATGCGCAGACCGCGTACAAGCTCTATTTCTCTCGCTCCACTACAGAGGGTCTATAAAAGAATTGATTAATTCTGGCGATCCTAATAAGGATAACGGAAAACTCTTATCAAATTATTGCATTCTCACGGGTCCTCGATGTGTATGCAAAGTTTTAAATTATTCAGACTTCTAGAAACCGGTGAAAATTAAACTCAAAGATTCCATTACATACGTAAAAGCTAAAAAAAGGCGTGTTAAAAATGTTTTTTTTTTTTATTTATAAGAAAAAACTTCTTATAGTATTTATCCTAAAAATTTAAAACTCGAAAATTCAATGTCGTCCTTTTTAAAGATTGATACACATTTTTTCAGAGTAACGTTGAATAATTTTCTATTCAAATCTTAATTTAAAAATTTGAAGAATAGCTCTTGTGAAGTTAGCATATCATGTTAACTAACAGTCAACGGTTACAAATCATGTCTCTGATCAAAAAAGCACAACTTTTAAAAATAATTAAAACCAGCAGCCCATCCCGGCTTCGCACGGGTAGACATAAATAGGTACAGATATCTAAGTTATAAGAATGCTAATTAAAACGACCGTGAATCACTAAATTAGAAAAAAATTGTATGCTTATCTCTAAGCCACCCTGTACACTATGTTGACTGTGGTATTTGTTGATGGCAACAAAACGTGTTGATTTTCAGGAGATCCTACTCGAGAAAGTGCCACATACAATCGCCCGTGGGAAAAGCACTTTTCCTTAAGTCGATACCAACTATGGAAAAAGTTTATCCCTGGGATTTTTTAATTGTTAGGACGAAGAATATTTTTAAAGGGAACTTTAACCTTTTAAAAGAAAAAAAGAACCTTAAAAAAGAATCATTTAAATCGGTTCAGTACATTTTGAGTTGATTCTTTACATATAAAAATACAAATCTTTTCTCTTTATAATATTAGTATAGATATCTTTTGAATGGAATTTCAGATTCAAAAAGTAATCATCAGGTATTGAGACTGTCTTAAATATTATTTATTTGAATAAAAATTTATAAATGGTACGGATAACACGGTCTGGTTTTGATCGGTAATTCTATCAATTTGTTAAATGTAAAAAAGTAGTTATAGTGACCTAACTACAATAGTTAGACATATGGTCTCGCGAAGTTTTTTGTAGATATTGATATATTCTAAAATATTGTCGAAGACTTTTTTCTCCTATCATTAATACTCTTCACAGACATTATATGGCAAATTTTTTTACACCGTCGGTTGGTTTTAATAGGAATTTCTAAAGATTTCTATAGTAAACTAATACTTAATATAGCCTATGTTATTCAGTGATAATGTAGCTTTCTAATGAAAAAAGAATGATTATCGATCCAGTACTTTTGGAGTTTATTCGTTACATATAAAAATACAAATCTTTCCACTTTATAATATTAGTATAGATATGCTAGAAATCTACAGGAAAATACTCGTAAAATAATATTAATACATAAATTAATAAAAAAAAATCCATATAATATATTATTAAAAAGATAAATATTTTTACTGTTTTTATGTTATTTTGAATATTATATTTCTAATAACATAAGTTATGAAATAAATAAAGTCGAGCCGTCGCGGGCTCATGTAAACTAATTTTCTACTACACACTTATCTATATCGTTATTAAATTAAATATTCTACATACATATTTTTATCCTAAACTGAGCATGAAAGACGCCTGGATAAGTTGATATTATTCTAGACAAAGTTGAGTAGGAAAAACTTTAAGACGAGCCTTAAAAATACAATCTAAGTGGAGTTCAAATGACCATACTTCTCCACATCCAATTAAACCAGTAAAACCGTTTTCGTATCTTCATTGATCAAACGTACTACCTCCCTCACACGTTTACTTTGTACAACATGATATTACATTATTTAGAATCATATTGAAATTACATCACACAGTCAAGTATTAATTGTTTTAGAAGAATAATAACGATCAAATAAACAAATAATGTTTTAAACCTTACAATTATACAATATGACAGTATAACTTACGTTCCTTAGACTCGCATCATATAATCTAATATTGATTGTTTTAACAATAATAATAAAGTCTTTACCAAACCCACGCAGATAATTTGATACATGTGAAAACATGTTGTTAGATCCAAGTCTGCGGGGAGATCAAAAAAAAATGGTTCGAGTAATAAGAATTAGTAATAGAAACGTTTCTATTTATATATTACAAATTGTATCGATAATCTTCTTCAACATATACATATATTTGATATCAGTTAGCTGCGAATGAAATAAATATGTAAGAAAAATAATTTTCGCATTTTCTAAAGTAGGTAATTTTGTAGTATATGAGTTGAAATTCTCGTAACTCCTCCGAGAATAAAAACCTTTATGTTCTCATAAGAAATTGCCGTTCTCTTGCTTAAATGACAAAATAGGAAAATTTACATCCAGTTTCAAGCTTGAAACTAAAACAATTTCATATAATTTTGGTTCATATTGTCACTATAATAAAATGTTAATATGTTCTACGGATTGTGTTTTTATCAATTTTATATAAAATATATAAATAGCAAAATAATTTACAACGCTACAATTAGAAGCAACGAGAGTCATTAACTCAATAGTATGTATAAATATATGTCGCGCCGAAAGGTTAGTCCTATCACTATAATTGTTTCAAATTACCTACTTCATCGACGTAAATAATCTTGGTAATACATCAGGTGATTAGTTATGTTCAAGTACTCACAATTGTAATACAGAATTTACCATTTAAAAGTCCAAGCATAATCGGACTGAATTCAGTCTACGTAAGTCGCTCTTAGGAGCCACTGTGGCAGACTTTTTACTGTAACAATTCTTGACATTCATTGTTAAAATTTGTTAGCAATAAAGAAGTATCATTTTGAGTAAAAACTATCTTTGCTTCAAATGGAAACCCGTCCATCATCGTCGGTACTGAAAGCCCAGACCCGAAAGCCTTTTAAGGAATTATTGTTTTGGTCTCGGTTCCACGAGGATCCAGTCGCTCGATCCTTTGTAGGGATTGGGTTTTCGTTGCTTTCGCTGTTTTCGCTTTTGTCATTGTGGTTAGGTGTTAAGGTTTTAAGGGGGATTTTATCATGGGAGATAGGGAATATGATGGAGGGGGGGGGGGGGTTGCTCGGGTGGGAGATTCGGGGAAGTCGTTTGAGGGGTGCGTTGGTGCGGACGACTCGATGTCGTCGCGCCCAGGTTCGGAGTTGGGGTCTAAGCGTCTCTTTTCGGAGATGTCTGGCTCCGACACCGAAACTGGGGGCGGGGGCTTTCGGGTGCCGAACCCGGTGGGAAGACGAGGCCGCGGTCGCGCCTTGACCAGGGCCCGGAAATTTTTACGGGTGAGGGAAGAGGAGGAGTCGGAGGCCAGTTTTGACTCCTGTATGGAGAGGAAGCTGGCGAAAGAGAGGAACGGGGGGAGGACGAAAGTGGGGAAGGTCCCGCTGGAGCTGGGGACGATGAGGGCGGAGGCCATCATGGTTAAGGCCGAGAAAAGCCTCAGCCTCATTCGAGATCTCGTCGGGAAGAGTACCAACATGAAGGGGGGGGTATTCTTCAAAAGTAATGAAGGCCTCTGCCTTCCTGAAGGAAGCTCTTGACGTGCTAGTCACGCGTACGAAGGCGGAAGAGACCCGCCGTCTCAGAGCCGACATTGGTCGGCTCCAGATAGAGAACGCGGGTCTCAAGGAGGAGGTGCGTGCTCACCGCCTCCAGTTTGAAGAGATGCGGAAGGAGAGGGTGGAGGCGACAAAGGTGGCATCCGGGGGACCGATCGGCCGGGACCAGATGGAAGCGCTGGAGTCCAACATCGCCAGGTTGGTTGGCAACCTGGTCGATGGGCGACTTGCTGCGCTGGAGTCCCGGCTCCCTAGGGAAGAGGTTGCCCGCCCCCACTGGCGTGTGGGAAGTCAACCTCCGCAGTGGCCGCCAAGAAGGCGATTCGCCAGGCGGACCTGCAAAGAAGGGCTGGAAAAGCAGCTCCTTCACCGGCGCCAGCAGCGCCGGTTATGTCCGAGGAGGACTTTCCTTCCCTCCCTCCACCTTCCAAAGGGAAGGCCAAGAGGTCCAAGGGAGGGAAGGAGGTAGCCTGGACCGCGTTCGGTTCGTTAGTAGCCGCGGTCGCGCAAGAAGGGGGCTGCACCGAGGCCCAGGCCAGAGTGCGCAACGTGAGACCTGGGCTTCGTGGGACAGGCTCTGCCCTGCTGGAGGTGCCGGCTGTGGCGGCCAAAAAGTTGCTGCAATATATCGGTGGGGTGGAACCAGGTGTGGCTCTTGTACATGGAGGCACGACCCAAGCACTGTTTTAAGTGCTTGGGAATGGGGCACGTCGCGGCCACGTGCCCCAGTCCAAAAGACCGCAGCGGCTTGTGCTACCGCTGCGGCAAGAAGGGCCACAGATCCGCCCAGTGCTCCGCGTCACCGCGCTGTGCTGTGTGCGCGGACGCGAGCAAACCGGCGGATCACGTGATGGGGGGCCATTCGTGCCGTCCCCCATCCACCCGTGGGAAACTTCCGTCCCAGCCTAATAGGGCGGGGGTTTCGAGGCAGGCGTCAGGAGCTGTCGGACATCTCAGGTTCCTGCAGACCAACGGCAACCACTGAGCCGGGGCTCAGCATCTCTTCCTGCAGTTCTTGGTGGAGTGGGCCGTGGAAGTGGCGGTCATATCGGAGCCGTACTATGTCCCTGCCCAAGCTCATTGGGCGGGAGACATGGACGGCTCCGTAGCGATCGTTACGCGGCCGGGCGCCGTGCCCCCCCTCGCAGTCAGAGCGAGGGGCCACGGGTATGTGGCGGCGGTTCGGGGTGAGATTGCCATAGTCGGGGTATATTTCTCCCCGAACCGCGACCTGCCGGTCTTTGAGAGATTTCTCGACTCTCTCGGGCCGGTAGTAGGGCAGTTAGCGCCCCTCCAGGTGTTTGTGATGGGGACCTCAACGCCAAGTCCACGGCCTGGGGAAACCCTCACACAACACCCAAAGGGATGGAGTTGGAGGCGTGGGCTCTGACTGCCGGACTGTCCCTTCTCAACACGGGGACAGTTCAGACGTGCGTGCGACGGTTGGGAGGTTCAGTGGTGGACGTCTCGTTCGCCACTCCAACCATCGCACGCAGAGTGGAGGGATGGAGGGTTGAGGCAGAAGTGGAGACGCTTTCGGACCACCGTTACATACGGTTCGAAGTATCTTCCACTCCTGCCGGTCGCCGGAGTCCAGCGTCGAATTCCTCGTCGCCTCGGGAGAGAAGTCGGTTCCCGCGTTGGGCGCTGTCAAAGCTCAACTGGGAACTGGCTGAGGAAGCGGCCGTCGTCGGCCGCTGGAGTCTCCCGGAGGTTGCGGAGTTGGGGGTGGATGAGGGGGCTAGTCGCTTTGGAGATGTTCTCCAAAACGTCTGCAGAGCGGCGATGCCCCCAGTAGGACGTCCCCCTCCGCGGGGAGCGGTGTACTGGTGGTCGGAAAATATCGCCGACCTTCGGGTCGCCTGCAACGGGGCCAGGAGGGCATACACCCGGAGCAGGCGACGCCGCCCCCAGGACGAAGAGCAAGATGACCGGCTGTACAGGATCTACGTGGCGAAGAAGTTGATCCTGCAGCAGGCCATCTGCCGGGCCAAGGAGACAGCCTGGCTGGAGCTGGTGGAGGGTCTCGATCGAGACCCTTGGGGCTGACCGTACAGGTGGGCGCGGAAGAAACTCTGCGCCCAGTCGGCCCCCATCACGGAGGTGCTCCAGCCGGCTGTTCTGAGGGGGATCGTCGGAGAACTGTTCCCCGACGCTCTTACGGGATTCACTCCCCCCAGAATGGCCCGGCCGACGCTGGAAGAGGGCGACCGCGTTCCGCCCACCGTCACGGAGTCTGAAATGGAGGCGATTCTGGCTCGCCTCCGGAGTAAGATGAGCGCACCGGGTCCGGACGGGGTGCACGGGAGAGTTCTGGCTCTCTCCCTGGTGCACCTCGGGGGAGCCCTCAGGGAGCTGTTCGACCTCTGTCTGAGGTCGGGGCAGTTCCCGAGGGTCTGGAAGGGAGGCCGGCTTTGCCTTCTTCCAAAAGGCAGCCGGTCTCCGGACTCGGCTTCGGCGGTGCGACCAGTGGTTGTGCTGAACGAGGCGGGGAAGGCCCTGGAGAGAATAATGGTCACCCGTCTCGTTCGGCACCTGGAGGAAGGCTCGGGTCCGGGACTTTCAGAGTCCCAGTTCGGGTTCCGAGCCCACCGGTCGACCGTCGATGCCCTCAAACGCCTGAGGGCGGTGACGGAAGAGGCGGAACGCAGAGGAGAGGTAGTGGTTGCGGTGTCCTTGGACATCGCAAACGCCTTTATCAGCCTCCCACACAGCGCGATACAGGTGGCACTAGAACACTTCGGAGTGCCCCTGTATCTGAGGAGGCTGATAGGCGACTACCTCTCCCAGAGGAGGGTGGCAGTCGAGAGCCAGAGGGGGTCCATAGAGTGGTGGACAGTCAGAAACGGCGTGCCACAGGGTTCGGTCCTGGGTCCTGGGACCTTATTTGCTATGCAGATGACACCCTCGTCTTATCCCGGGGACAAAGCTACAAGGAGGCGGCGCGGCTGGCCGAGGTCGGAACTGACCTCGTCATCAGCCGCATAGAGGCGTTGGGGCTTCGGGTCAGAATAGACAAGACCGAAGCCCTCCTCTTCCGCGGGACTGGGAGGAAAGGAACCCGCCGGGTGCCACCCTTCTCATAGGAGGAGGGAGGGTCAGGGTGAGTGCCACCATGAAATATTTGGGGCTCACCCTTGACAGAGGGTTCACTTTCGTGCCTCACTTTAGGGAACTGGGGCCGAAGGTCATGAGGACTCCAGATGCGCTGGGAAAGTTCCTCCCGAACCTCGGAGGACCCAGCGCAGCTTGCAGGAGGCTATATTCTGGGGTCTGTCGGAGTATAGCCACGTACGGTGCTCCCATTTGGGCTGATCGCCCAATGAGCCGCGGGACCAAAGCCCTACTGCGCTCGCCGCAAAGGGCTTGTGGGGTAAGGGTGATTAGGGGGTACCGTACGGTCTCTTGGGCCGCAACGACTGCCCTTGCTGGCGATCCGCCTTGGGATCTCGTGGCGTCGGTTCGCGCCGAGGTGTTCTCCTACGTCTCGGGTAGGAGGGCTCTCGGCGAGAACCCTTCGTCAGAGGAGATCCGAGCGGTTCGCCGGCAGGGGGAGGAGCTCCTTATGCGGGAGTGGGGGGAGGACCCGGCGGAGCAGCCGTACGGTTAACGTACAACGGCAGCGCTTCGTCCGGTCCTAGAGCGTTGGATGAGGCGGAAACGCAAACCCCTCACTTACCGTCTGACGCAGGTTTTCACCGGGCACGGGTGCTTCGGTGACTACTTGTGTCGGACGGCCAGGAGAGAGCCGGGAATAGGCTGCCATGAGTGCGGCGCTGCGGTGGACTCGGCCCAGCACACCCTCTAGGTGTGCCCGAGATGGGCTGCGCAGCGCCAAGGTCTTGTGGTGGTTCTCGGCGGAGTGGACTTGTCGCTTTCGAGTGTCGCAGAGAAGATGCTCGAGAGTGACAGGTCCTGGCTCGCGGTGTCCTCCTTCTGTGAGACAGTCATGTCCACGAAGAAGGCATCTAAGCGGGAAAGGAAGGATGCGGCTGATGCACCCTCCCTCCGCAGACGACGGTCGGGGGTGCGACGTAGGCAATATCAACGCCTCCTCCAATAGCACCTGGTCGGGCTGGTAACCCAGCTCCTGTAAAGGCTCGGCGTCGGTCGGGGCGATCCTTATTGCCGGGATCGCTCCCTTTCTCGGAGGGAGTAAGCCCGGTCTTTGCCAGGACCGGCTAGTCGCTGGTGTGCCCTGTTGCTGACAGATCTGGGGTACACCGACATAGCTTCCGAGGGCTTTCACTGTGGTTTTAGTGAGTAGGGGCCTGCCCTGGCCGAGTCTCACACATCCCTTTCGGTCCCACCAAGACCGGTTGGACGGCTCGTCAAAAGAGTTTCCCTGCGAATCAAAAAATAAAAAAAAGGATCCAGTCGCTCTCACATATATGTATATTGTAGGGCTATAAACAACAGTGTTAAATCACGAAAAAAATGTGGTAAATAAAAAATTGAACCGGTAAGTTTTAAATCTTTCAAGATCTCCAAATAAATTTTTAAAATTTCGCTTATGATTAAATTCACGAGAATACTTAGATAAATTTAAAGCAATATGAATATTCCGTGGACATGTTGCAAATAAATAAAGTGAGTTACGAGGCTTTTGAGAATGTATTGAAGTTGTGGAGGGAATTTGTCACTGATATAATGGGACTAATAGCTTTCATAGAGGTAGAAATGGCTCGCCTGGATATTGAATTCATATTTTATAACCACTTTTATTTATTTTATTATAAATAGGTTAATATTTTCATATAAAAGCGGGCTATATTTTAGTAACAATAGAACGAATCCAAGTGCAGCTTCGTAGTCTATAATTGTATTCAAGTCAATTCTATGTTACAAAATGGACTCGTACAAGTACATATATTGCTACGATATCTAATATTTTTTATTGAAATTATAGAAGTAATTAAAATTTCACAAAACTTGTCAAAAACACACGCCCTTTGATTACATCATCCCAATCGCATGTTAATTGAACTTAAATTATAATTAGTTCACGAAAATTAAACAAAGGTCTGCAGATCTCTAATAGAATCTTTGTCGTAAAATTTTCGTTTCTAGCATTATTAATTTCTTCTTAATTCGAAATAAAGTTGGTTAACATCGGTCTAGCCGATTAAGTGTACCAGCTCTTATTTGTAATGAGGTCAGACGTTTTTGGCTTCTGATAATTCGATTAAGTGTTTCAAGGGGCCAGACTAATTGTTATATAAACATTAATGCGTTGTATTTTTTTACTTAACAATTATTTTCGTTATTATTGCAACAATTCCTCTGTCAAATTACTCGCGAAACAAAACATTTATTTTCTTTTATGACTTCAAATAATTTTTAGGAGCAGCTTTAGTCACACGTCACGCAATTATTCGTGAAAGATCAATTCTAGACAATATGAAACGGGTAAAGATATTGTACTTTAAGATCGTAGTATGTGACCAACTTAAAAATTAAAATTAATAATTTTATTAAAAGCAGAGATTATCAATTGTCTGTCATTATTATTAGCATATTCGTTCTATGTCACATACAGTCCCATCATTTGAGTTTTCTACATACATTTTAGCACTTATTCGATCACAAATCATAAACTAGACTGCAATCGGTAACAGTCGGCATTCTTGTTCGTGCAGCCGAGGCGACCATTAAAACTAGAAGAAGTGCTGCAGGTTGATTCTCTGATATAACTGTAGTATGACTATCAACAAGCAAGTGACCTGATTTTATCACGTTAGTGTCGCAATTTTGTTTCTTATCAAATATATTTCTTTAAAAATATTTCTCCTTCTGAACTTTTTATTTAACATTATTAATGACAGAATTGTCTATATTTTCTGTTACCATTTAATTTACTTATATTATTTCGGCGTCCAACATTCTATTGTATTACGTCTGTGATAAATAGTACCAAAAAAACAGAAAGAAAATTGTCTCTCGACATTTCTTATTTTCGTAAGGATAGTTGTAATTTATTTTGTTATCACGTTTAAGGAAGGCAAATTCATCTCACCATGTAATAAAATGTACTTGTATCGTCTGTTAAACGTATTAATGACTACGATTTTTAAATGTTATTGATTTTAAGTGTTTAACACAACATTATTATAGAAATCATATAATATAGATCTATGATTAAATTTTGCTATCGGCCCTTTAATTGAACCGAAGACTGTTTTGTTCTCTGAGATGAGATGAGCCAATTTATTTAATCACACTATATTGGTTTAGGAACTAAGATGAGACAAGTTAAAATAAAAATACTGGCACGAGTACCATTGAAATTATTGTTTTTTTAGCATATATCTCTAAGGTGGTTGAATAATATTTTATTGTTAAGGTTCATTTAGTTAAGAATTCCATATTTTAATAGCTTGTTGATGAATACTTCTAAAAACATTAATATCAACATACCTGAGAAGGACATCTCATTAAACTAAAATAATCTAAAGTCAGACTTCTCAACTCCTTATGAGTCTTCTTCATCTTCCTGGCAATTTCCCAGCTTAAGCCAGGGTCTGCGATACATGTTGTGAATAGTTTTGGCTAATTGTTTTTACGACCGGCCGCCTGCCTGACATCAACCCTCTTTGGGAATAACTCTCAACACCTTATGAGTATTAGTAAAAAAAACATTAGCAATAAATATATGGCCGAATTCAGGAACATTCAATATTTAAGTATTTTTCTAAACATATCACTGTTTTGGTTAATGAAAATAAAGTCCTAATGTTTACTAGAAAGGTCTACTAAAGACACGTCCGTGGAATTTCTATGAACTGGTATGGAGTATACCCCAGTATTCTGGGAGATTAGAAAATGAAGAATAATTACACAAAAGCGTAATTTTTCGCAAACGTGTCCCGTTGCGGAAATGACGATAAAACTGTAGGAAATTAACAAACGTTTCAATTAATTAATACTGAAATTATAGGAACACGCAATTACATATTATGTTATTAAGCTACTTACATTATTATCTGGAAGTTAATAAATATATTCCAATTTCTTTTAGTTCAATAGTACAACTTACATTTTGAGTGCTCCCGAATGTGTTTTTTTAACGATAACTGATTAATAAAAAAACTTCTTTTAAACATCTTAGATTTAATGTTTCCACTAAGCAAAGTATACAAATAAAGTTCAATTTATTGTTTGTGTTGCAATCAAGTAGATTCCTTTATGTGAATAAATATATTTTTTCCCTCGATCCTTAAAGAAGGGTGTTATAAGTATAAAGTTGATGTGTGTGTGTGCAAGAGTTCTTACGTATGTGTGTTCCTTTATTTGGCATCGTAGCTCACAAACGGATCAGCAGATTACAATGCTATGAAGGACAGAGCAAATGCAGACGTTAAACAATACGACCTAGCTGTGAACATTTGTTATGTACACAACAACATATGGACCTGACTGACTCTCTTTAAAAACATTTAATAACAGATTGCGTCGATTCGCTGCAGGGATATTCAAAAGTACTAAACTTTGCTGTTAGTATTTACGATAACAAAATATAAAATTCTTTTGGGTATATAAAAAACATAAAAAATTGATCTGTCTTTACCTTTTCATTGGTCTCATAAAAAAATTACGACTGTCTTTATTATATCTTTCAATATGATCTTTTGCAACTTTTTTACATCCACACATGTTGTAATAATTTTTGAGATTTTTCAATCTCATTCAGTTTGTTGCGGGTCCAAAATATGGTTATTTAAATAAAAAAGAGGGATATGCATTTTTTTTATGTAGAATAAAGCTGACGCAATTCAATTTAGAATTAATTGAAATTTATAAGCTTCCGTTCCTTTGTGCTGATCAAATTCTCTTATTTAAGACATGGAATTAATAACTTAAGAACTTAATTAACTGTCAGGAAAAGTGTTTTTAATACAATTAAGAATAAAAAAGGTTTTATTTTTGGTAATTTTTTTTTGTAGGTCTTGAATGTTTCGATTCACAACACTACGATACACTATTTGTGATGAAAGTAACGATTCAAATAAACAATCCACATATTGATCATTTATAACTACGATTCCGTCAAAAGGATTCTATTTTATCTTTTATCTTTCTATAAATAAAAATAAAAGATAAAATTATAAGCGTGTATTTTAAATAATGTGAAGTTTGTAAGTATTCCTATATGTTTATACAAAAATATAAATGCCTAATCTACATTTTTAATTTAAAATACATGTAATGTATTAAGAGATTCCTCTTTAGCGATAAGGTCGTTAAGTTTGTACATTTTTAATTAATTTAAGAGTATAAAATAAACAATATCATTATTATTAATAGAAGTATTTTGGATTTGGTTCCAACTCCATGTCTAAAATTTAATCTCAGCGAAAGAAAAGTTAAAAGTCCAATAACAGAAACATGAAACATATTCGAACTGAAATATATATAATTTAAATCCAAAGTATGA
>JAAAKD020000098.1:264065-277190 GCA_010014825.2 Danaus melanippus
GATTACTAATAATCCTATTCTAATTTAGTACTATCAATATGTTTTAACATGAATCTGTTTCAAACTAGATATACAAACTTTTTATTTGTATAAATTTTTTCTTAGTTTTTATGTTAAAATGTTCGTGGTAATACCGTTTGTTACAAACTTTCACTGAACTTGCAATTATTATTTATTGTTCGGGTGAAATCTTGCAAATTAATTTTAAATCATAATATTAAAATATCTTTATTTATAATTTTCTATCCAACATCGTAAACATAACAAAGAACGGTAGCATTAGTGACGTCAATGTTGAACCAACGTGGTGTCATGTCAAAAATGGGGGACTATTTATGTGTATTACAATACGCTCTACCATATGGATATCAAAAGAATGGACTTGTTAAGAATACCTTAAAATTAAACCCCCAAAAAAATATTTCAATACTTGTATTGACTTACTTTGGAAGTTAACAAGTTATTCAATTTACTTGTTATTACACAGAAACAAACCTCGCGACCAGCTTAATATCATGTAAATTATGAAATGACTTCCTAAGTTTAAAATTATTATTTTCTCGTTTTAGTTCTTTTTAATAAGAGTTTGTTTTTAAAATCTTTTTCTTTTCACTTTTTTATATTTTAACTTTTGTTCGCTGTCATAATATTTAAAAGGATATCAGTATTTAATTGACAATTCCAGTTATACGTTATAATGTTCCCTTTCTTTAATAATAGTCATATTCTTATAATAAACATTTTAAGATACTCGTACTGAGCTTTACAAGCTTGTATATATTTTACTTCTATTACTTTTCATATTTTAATTGACGTATTGGTCTATGAGTATGAGTATTGAGTAAGATTCGTTCCGTTTTTAGATGCTGAGACAAACTAGTGGTGAAATCAAATATCTCGATTAAGAACTATTTAATTTAAGTTAAGTTATGTGTAATCGCTTCTTTTAAATTCATCAAATATATATTTGTTGTAAATGTGATGTATGTTTCTTCCCGCAACTCTGTAGTCCATAAAATATAACGTGTTCGACTAAATATTATTATAGTAGCAACAGTTAACTTCACAGAAACTACAATCACTACATGTTCTTATATTTTTACATTAACTTTACCATCACTGAGAATTTCTCTTCAATTTATAATGTTTTTCAATTTACGTGTCGGTAAAGTACCATCGACCAAAAGTAAAAGGAAACACTATGGACTACTAGTGTCGCTTTTCAGTCAACGCGACCGTAAGGAGTACTAATTGCTGTTCATTCTCCATTCAAATGCGTCACATCAGACCTCATGCTATACATTATACATTATGTAGAAAATTCATATATATATTTGTATAGTTTGGTAGGAGATAGTTCGTTGAAGCCAATTTGCTTCAGAAGTGATTAAATTTATTCCGGTGATTGTAAAGCAAAAATTAGTTTGACTGGTTTGAAATAGTTTTTTTATTCTTTTTACAATACTTTTGTAAGTGCAATTGAATTGTAAGAATCGAATTGGTGAGTTAGTTTGAAAATTATTTAACACTGGAGCTGTACGCATTGAGCTCTGTGGTCAGACTGTCGACGGTCTACCTATCCCACACTAAATACTCGTATATTATGTGCACGCCTCTGAATAATAATAGTTTTTTATATACTATTTTAAAACTTATTTTATAAAATTTTAACACGATTGCGTTAAGTATTGGTTTTGCTCTGTGTAAATTTTATGATGGCATTTCATCAATTCCTAATGTCTCTATCATGAAAAGAAAAGAAATCCTTAAAATTAGTTCTTAAAATCCGAAGTAATTCGTTTATACATATATAAATAATTATGCGGCCGAATTGAAGAACTTCCTTTTTTAAAGTCTGTTATAAGTCATTCTCGTAATATATTTTTTCTTTATTAGCTCATATAACGTGTCTGGCCACACATCCGTACTTCGGTATATTCCCACTGATGATAAAGACTTTGGAACATTATCTTGCCTGGCCACTAATTCAGTTGGAAGGCAGGAAATCCCTTGCGTGTACAGTATAATTGCTGCAGGTAAGATATAAAAAAAATATATATAAATTTCTAAAAAACAACAAATAATAATTTGAAAATAATTGTTTCTTTTTATGATATCACATGTCTCTATTGTCCGGACATGCGATATATTACTGAAAATAATAATTTATTAATATTAATCCGTTCTAAATGAAACTAAGTTGTTCTTTATTATTTTATATCTACATGATCCCACCGCTTTATCTACCGCCAACGATTACATATAACAAGACTGACTGACAGACACTTTAATCTCGTCTACCCGTGATCACGGTTGCTATAAAGGAACCGAAAAGTCAGGATTATGTACATACGAAATAATAAAAATTCCGTAGTATCCGTATAACTTAGTTTTATTTAATGTGTCGTTTATACTGAATCGTTGTTGCCTATAAAGTTTCTACGAAGTACATACTCATATACACGATATGACATTTAAATAATCTAAATGATTGTAGGACGACCGTCATCTTTAAAAAATTGTAGCATAGTCAACGAAAGTGTCAATAGTATTTTGGTGGATTGTATTGAAGGATTTGACGGAGGAATACCTCAAGTGTTCACTATGGAAGTACTGGAACTACCTTCATACACTGTGAGTAAACTTTAATGAAATTTAAGCATTTTCTTGTCTTTTTCCCTTGATGTAATTAATATTTAATATGTCTTGTTCACTGAATAAAAATCCCAATAGTGGTTTTGTATTATCTTTTTTCCATAAATTAACACCGCCATAACCCTACCATTCTCACAGATGAGAGCGAATATAACATCAAATTCAACGCCAAATTTTGAGGTCACAGGTTTAAACCGAGGTTTGAGTTACGCAGTTAATCTTTATGCGAGCAATCCTAAGGGTCGTAGTGAGATAGTAACTGTGTATTCAGTGGCTGTACGCTCTCCGGATAAGTACACAGGTAATAACCATTCGTTTGTTTATTGAACAAAATTATCTGCACTTAAATTCAGAAACGACGAATTTGTAAAAAAAAAACTTTTTTCATCGGTAGATTTAAGGATGAGTATTGAATTAATAAAGCTTTATAAATGCCTTGTTTCTTCAAAATCACTTTGTTATTTACTAGACATGAATCAAGTTGTAATTTTATTGATATATGGAAATATGTATATATTGATTTAACAGGAGGACAAGTATATGTTCGATCATTTAATTAATTATAATAATTTGTAATAATATTAAAAAAAATAATAATAATTAAAGCCTATCTGAGCCCACTGCTGAGCACAGGCCTCTTCTCACATGGAGAAGGTTTGAGAATTAATCACCACACTTGCTCAAGACGGGTTGGTGATTTTAAACTTATAATTGTGAAATTATAAGTCCAGGTTTCCTCACGATGTTTTCCTTCACCGTATGTCAGTGGTGTCTAAATACTCTTAGAAAGTACACATGACTTGGAATAGTCACATCGGTACTTGCCAGGATCGAACCCGCCCCCCATTCATGAGAGGTGGGCCTTTTAACCACTAGGCCACCACTGACTTCATAATATTTATATATTCATTAGCTTTCAATCAAGAAACAAAATATTTTGTTTTTTAAAAGTTTCTGTCAACCTGAAAAAAATATTATTCTTCATTTCTATCAATATGGCAAAATTGTAAGCTTGACAAATTTATTCAATTTCTCTGATTGCTTAAATTTATTTTAATGCGCTATTTTTTTATTATATCCTAAGTTTCCCAGATAGTTACCGATGTTAAAACTAAGACGTTATTAAAATCATTCAATTACAGTGTTACAAACGATTAAAAATCCTTTTTATATTCATTATTATATGGATCCAGTTTTTTCTTCCTTTTAGCATAAGCATTTATTTTCTTATCTATCTATTTGGACCCAAAGTAGTTGTGATATTTTTCTTGTGTATGTATGTATATAAACTGAGATATAATCGTTATATATAATTATTTGTGTCCTTAGGTGTGGGCAGTACTTTAAGCTTATCCCCGCTAATAGCATCGCTCCTCACAGTCATAGTGTTGCTTAGCGCCGCGACTTGTGCAATCATATTCGCTGTCTACCGCAGACACTTCCTACAACGGCACGTTAAACAACCCATGTAAGTATAATTTTGAAATTCCGAGTCTATAACCATAGAAAATTCGTTTGATAATTGATAAGTATATCATAAAATAGGGCTTCGAAGCATCTGTTTTATCTGCTATACCAAGCCAATATTTTAAATAAAACGAAGGTTTTTTAATTATTTTAGAACTACATAACCTACGGTTTCGTTTTCTTTACAACAACCGTGGTTACGGACAGACGATATGAAAATGTCTATTATTTAGTCTTGACCAAAATTAAGATATTGTTTAAAAGAATATCCAAAAAAACTTCGTTCTATATAAATTAATAAACTCGTAAATATCGTTAAATATTAAAAAATTCGATCGACCAGCAATGTTTATTAAACACCACCCCTGTTAATTATTTTGGTCTATACATTGGATGGGCTAGTGCAGGCTTTACTATATATAGCAGGTAAACCACAAATGCCATTTTATGAATAAGTATGTTAATACAATATATGTACATATACTAATAGATTCAAAAATATAAAAATAGGAACCTTTTCTATTTAATCTATGTGTAACACAATGGACTACACTCAAATAAATTTTATAAAAGGGCTTTACATTTTATGAATATATTTTATCTATATTTTATTAATATACAATATTTTAATGTTAAAAAATTCCAGTTATATACTTTCAAAATTATAAAAAATGTACGTTTGAGTTCGTAAAAACTGAATTTATCGTATTTGAAAACCCCTTTTCCCATATGTCTGCTAGTATTAACTGCACATTTAAAGATTCATTTATTGCTTTTTTGTTACTACAACTTCTACCGAGGAAAAGGTTTTGTTTAGGTGACGATGTAACTTAAAATGGGCAAAACATAATCAGTTTTACCATCATGTTTTACTATTATCACAGAAAGGTTGATCAAGTCTTTCCATTTTCATTTTGTTGTACTTATCACCTACTGCATCTTTATATAATTTATTTTTCTTTACCAACAACAGGAATGTTAAAGTGTTCAATACTTTTCCTGTTCAGTTACCTCACTTCACAGATTTTATAATACCATTCCCAGTATTTTTCGTGAGTCGTTATCCACTTTTCAAACACTAATTCTCGGAATGACTGGATGATAATGTGTCAAGCCGCGAGAGCCAGTGCCGCTACCTTTAATGTTACCGTACGTTGGCGAAACAAAAAGATGGTCGATCGGATATATTTCAAAAATTTGACTTCCATACTATCTATATATATTTTGGGGTATTAATACAAGCAATGTAAGTCGTTAACTAAAACAATAGTACATATTGCGAATTCCAGACAATATAATACATATGTAAGTATAAGACAAAACAATTCTGGTGTCATTGTCACTGAACAAGACTTATGCGGTATTATGATTAGAGCAACCCTTACGTACTTCATAAAATCCTGACTTAAATGTATACTACGTCATATATTTTAGTTAAGTATATATGTGTCGGAGCCTCAGGAGCGTCAGGAGGATGCCTCATGGCGGCCTTGGCTTTTCATATCCATCATGGGCGTTGTAACGATTAGAACTCATAAATAAACGTACACTTGTACGATCCAATATCTTACTATTCGATTTCTTTACAACTGTATTTAAAATCACATTCAAATAATAAGATAAAAATAGATTATGAGCCAATAGGTTAGGCTTGTGCACTTTGTTTGACGGTTGCCCATAGCGTAATGGCCGTCCTCACTCTCAGTGACTATCACTACCCTATTCAACACTAGCCGCTCATAATTTTTATGAAACAATTCCCTAAGAAGTTTACAATTAAATTAATCCAAAATCGACGCGCCGTCATATGTATATAAATATAACATCAAAGTACATTAATATTGTAGTATAGAAAACTTTAAAATGCCCAATATATTGACATTGAAATATTAAATTTTGAATTTAGTTAAAAAGTAGGAGATATAGTCCAATTTAGTTTTGCAATATTTTACTTAAACAAACTAAAAAATCAAGCTTGTAGTAAGAGAATAAGATGAGAGCGGTTTAATATTCGTTTGATATCATATATTTATTTAGTATGACGTCATCTGTAATACATAAATATAATAAACGTCCACATATTAATGTTAAAATTAATAACATTTATAATTACGAAATGAAATTTGTAGCTTTTTTATTCATTATTTTTTAAATTGTATTATAAATTTTTATGTAAACAGAAACCCGCATTACTTGAACGACAGCATAGAATCATTGCCAAAAAATGATTTGACATCATACTCGTCTTCCCCGAAAGTAGACTTCAAAACTCAATATGAACTCAAGATCAACAGCGAAGTTGAAGACGATCCTGATATTATCGCCGTGCATTATGGTAAGATAATATTAAAATAGGATATAACACACAGCTCCTTAGAAAGATTACTTTTATGAAAACAAAAAAGCCTTTGGTTTGGTTTACATAAATGATTTTTGGGAATAATAAAAATTGAACTAATATCAGTTTTCAATATAGTGAAATGAACATGTTGCTTTAATTTGTAAAGTAAGTTTCTTAAAATAGAAAGCACGTTGTGGTTATACTTAAATGTTAATGAAAATACAGAACGAAAATTCCTTCGAAACAGACAGGATTTGAAAATCCAACCTCAGGAACATCGGGTTTCACTTTCTTTATCAATTATTCGGATAGCCATAACAGCTTAATCAAGTTTCCTATTAAAAAACCGTTTCAATAAAAAAAATTAATTCACTTGTATGGACTTAATTTCATTACTGCAATGCGGAATTATATTGAATTTTCAAACAAGTTAAAAAAATATATGCTTTATGTTATTTATTATGTATGGATATATTTCTTTAGAGGTCACTGTAGCGGGCTTATATGTGAACGCGGTGGAACCCTTAATCTCCCGCAACCTTTCAGTTCTATCCCATAATTCCTGCTTTATCTTTTACAAATCCCTAGCCATTTGTCCCAAAATGGATCGAATTTTTAATAGTAAATATCAAAAATCAGTACTTAGACTTTCATTTAACTTTATTTTCATTTATTCATTTTAGATAAGAAGACCCTAGACGATTATTGTAAGTCCAAGGTTGGAGAAGGTGACAAGGTCAAAGTGTTCAGTGACAATGACACCAGCGCATCGAATACGGGGGTGAGATCTGTACACTAAAATTATGTTAATATTTATTTAAAAATAGAAAAAAGAAAGTTTAGAAAAACGACTATAATTGGTTTATTATACTTTACAAGTTATATAAAAAAAGCTTATAAAATTATATTATTTACTAGATTTGTATTATTAAATATAATGTCGTTTACAACTCAAACTCTTCATACTATATAAATGAGTGTGAAAATATATTACGAAGACACGAACCATCATAAATTGAATATTTTATTGTCGTCTTAAAAACAATTCCTCAATTAATATTGTTTTCTTAATTTTGAACTATATTTTGTATTTACTACAGAACATATCATTTGTGAACCGAGGTGTAACGGCGCGCGTCTCGGATCTACGAGTGAGGGAAAGTTGTATATAGGAAAAATACACTAACATGTACATATGCATTAGATAGGAATCAATATCTGGTTATTTATCTTTAAAATATTTAAAGTCGAACGGGGGAAATCATGAACTGACTTAAAATTTATGAGGAAACTCGGACAATTTGTAATCTCTTGGGTGTTTGGGTATGTTACAGTGTCGATAATTATATGTAAAAGACTTTAACGGTTGTGGTGTTTAAGAAAATATGATTTGCTGTTTGTAAAAAAGGTATTTGATATATAACATGAACCGTTACTTATTATAATATTGATAAGAAAGTTGAATGAATTCCTCTTTGATATCATTGCTCTGATGTTTGATACGAAAATGTATTGTAAACTTTGAACTAGTTCTTATTTCATATTACAAATACATTCAGCTAAGATACGTAATATTATATTGGTACGAAATAAATCGACTGAAGCTGTGGAGGAATATAAATAAATAAGAGTCTCAAAGAAAAAGGAAACTTAAACACCGCCAAATATCACTCCCCATAATTCATATTGGAAATAAATTTTAATAACGTCAACCTTTTCAAAAGGAAAAATATTACATCTCTTTTTCTCAATAGTTTCTATTTATAGTAATTACTGGAAATAATTAATTATTTTGCATATCAATATTCTCATATATATTTAAATATGAATCGGATTAAAACCAGTTTTATAATAACACAAATATTCATAGTGTTTTCTTGTATTACTTTAATTAAATTCTTTTTGTTGCTCTCAATAACATATTGAAATAAATTTTTAAACATTTCGAGGAAAATAACAATTGACGTAAAGCTCTTCGCGCAAAGTGAAATAATTAATGAGATTGATAATTTTGTTTTATAAGATACAGTTACAATATTAAATAGAAAGAAAAAAAGGAAGGAACAATTACGTTACAGTAATGTAAGGAGGGCTCCTTATTCTTGTCTTAAATCAACAAGTATACAAAAAACTGTTTAGCTTTTTTTCTCTTGCGACTTTTTAAATAGTAGTAGCAAAGCGACTGCAAGAATCCAAGCTAACTAAGCAACATTAACTAGTTTACAATTTAACATCTCGGACAAAATTTCCGCAGACTTCAAAAAGAAACATTTCTCAGATTGGAAAATTCGGCGAAAGTGTAAACACATTAGGCTTAACGGTCTTAATTTTTTGTTGAAAGTTCTGGCATAACCTATATATACCCTCAATTGCTAGAAATTATAATATAAAAAATTATAAGTATTTAAGTAACATAACACGATTGGGATCCATTACATTTCACTTATGTATATTCAATATAAAATTGACCTCAGGACTCATAAAACTAGCCACCTGTTTACTCATATTTCAGAGTGATATCTCCATTATGAGACTACAGGATTTATAAATAAAAGCGACTAGGAACGTAAAAAAATTATCTTTCCGTCAATTCTAGGATAGAAAATTTAGGTAGGCATTAAAATTTAATACTTGTAAGTGTTGATAACTCAAGATGATGATAAAAATATTGAATAATAAGTCTTTATGTGAGGAAATACTTTGAAAGTTTTGTTTATATTATAAAATCATTGTTATCTACTCTTCATAATGCTAGCAATTAAACTTTGTTTAACAAAAGCATAACTGTTCTGAAACCAAATATTATGTTAAATGCCATACGTTGAACAAAACACATACAGTGAAAGATTTATGTAAATTTATCTTTGATTCTATGTTTTACTTATTCTCTTTGTGTTATTATATTAACATAGAAGTAATTTCGATACTTACTTTTCCAATGCTAATGTGATCCAAAAACGTATGTATGTATATTCTTTTTGATCAATATACATATTTATCCCACAAAACATACAATACATTTTTGGATCTAAATGTAACAATTTGTATTATTCATAATGCAGGGTATGCTGTTAAATTCCTCGTCGTTTACTTAGTCAACTCAAAAACAAATGTTATTTATCTTTTACATTTGTTCGACACGTTAGGATATAAAGTTATTAAGTCCCATAATAAAGTAATTTTAAATATGTTATTAAAAACGTTGGTGGGAACTGTTTAGGCCAAGTGGACTGAAAATTGTATAGTGATATTATAACGATGATTGTGAATGATCTATACGTATAATAAAGAATTTGATTTGTGTTGTCTTTGATTATTTTGATTTTATTTATTATATATGTATGTGTTAATTTTTTAAACCGCTTTTAATATTCATGTTTCTAGACCATATTCTCATAAAATGGTGGCTTTAATAAAACAGCCTGTTTAAAAGTCTTGATGAAAATATGAACAGGGTAAGTAGTCACATTTGGGTATTTTGAAAGATATTTAGTAAGCCTAGTGGGATCTTATAATGAGATCTGAGACTTTCGCGAGTATTCATTTAAATGAAACTAATATTAGTTTTATTAAGTGCGATCTTAATTTTTAGAATTTTTTAAGAACAATTCTATAATATTGTTTTCATTGAGATTTATGTAGGAATAGAACGGTTTCGTGTTAGCTGTCTTACTTTCTATCATTTTTGTCTGAAATATCGAATAAATTACTTATGTGTACAAAAGAACTTATTTCATTATTCAGTAATACTATTATATATCTGTTAAAAAGAATAATTAAATTCTTTTCGCTTTTTATTGGAAAATTTTAATACAATACTCAGTTAATGGCGTGGTTTCACAAAAGTTTACTTTGTTCTATGATTTATCTGAATCATTCAATTCAGTTGTACATTAAATATTACTATTTAATGAAATAAATATTGTCCGTACAATCTTTGAGTCAAACAAAAATAAGCTGGTCTCTTCGAAGTCATAAAGGATACGGGAAATAGTTGAGGATTGTTGTGATTTTTTATTAGCTATTTATAAATTTTAGGTAGTTTTAGTACCAATGTGATTTTTCCGAGTCATATGTACTTTGTAAGATTATTCAGACACCACTGACATACTATGAAGGAAAACATCGTGAGGAAACCTGGACTTATAATTTCCCAATTATAAGTTTGTAATCACCAACCCGTCTTGAGCAAGCGTGGTGATTAACGTTCAAACCTTCTCCATGTGAGAAGAGGCCTGGCTCAGCAGTGGGCTCTGATAGGCTTAAAAAAAAAAGGTAGTTTTTATATCGAGTGGTATTAAATATATTCGTTGAAAAGACAATACAATTTACCGGATGCCAAAAAAGAAGTAAGTATTTTTTTTAATAATATTATGATAAGTAGAGGTATGAAGTAATTGAAAAGTCTTTAAAGAAAACATCAGGTTATCTTCAAGTCTATGATTCTTGGACTAAGGCTATGATGTTTCTGCCGTCACACATCTGAATTGTGTCTGATTAAGAATAACTTTTACATTATTAATTACTTACGCTTCGATAGACAATTTATATGCTTCTTGATTGACTGACGAAAAGATTTTTAAAATATTTTATATTTTACGAGCATTTGTCGTAATTTAAAAGCAAGACCGGTCGTAAAATTAATATTAACATAATACTAAATAAAAGAGTTAATGAATTTAAGTCATTCATTGGCATCTTAAATTTTAAAGATAATTTTCAGCTCTTTGATAGGACTGTGAACTCTACGTGATTCGCCGACGGTGTTAATTGTTAGAAGTAACATTAATGAGTCAGTTCTTACAATAGTAAGTAAGCTACCATTCTTCTTATGAAATTTTGGCTCACAGACCGTTTTTTCTTTTTTGAATTAAATATGTAGAAATAAGAAAAAAAAATTAGGGATGTTAAAAAATAACTTTTTTTTATATTCATTATTTTATAAACAATGTTTTTCTTTACTTATTTTCAACAAGACCTGTCTTTAACAGCCGTATTGGGTCATGAATGACGTCAGATAACCATGTGGCGTCACATGATTTGAACGGTTGCTTAATCGCTTGCAGACAATCATTTTCAATTTGTTTCATACCTAAATTGTAATATTAATAAACATTTATTAATATCCTATCCATCTGCTAGTCATAAAAATATTAAATTTTATACACTTTTGGAGAAAAATTCAAAGTAAAAAAAAATATCTTTAGTTGTTAAATATATATACATATGTATAACTTTGATTTGGTTATAACCACTTATGAATTCTATGACCCACCGTTGTAATTTCTGTGAATAAAAAAAATACTAATATATTAATCTACAGATTAACATTATAAAATGTGTATTTCTCGCTTTTGAAAATTTAATAAATTATTTATGATAAGACGTAATCCTATTACTAAACTTTTTCACGATAAAAATCTTAAATTATTCTGGTGTTCTGAACTACAGATTAGATTTTTTTATGAAAACTGTTTTATAGAAACGGATCGATGCAATACATGTCATCGATGGCATGGCTTTAAGTGAAGTTTGACAATAATAAAAAGAAAATTACTTTAGTAAGAAAATATTAATTAAAACTCATTGTCTTATCTAAGTTTATTTTCGTATCATAATCATACATCATATGTTATTCAACCAATTGATATATTACTAGAAAATAATGTTAGAATAACTTTATAAACTAGTTGGCTTAAAAGAGTTCCATAAAAGTTAGACGACAAAGCAACTCAATACCTTCGAAACTTTAAAAAAATAGCTAAATATTTATAATTAATTGTTATCAAAACTAAGAAGTAATCATTGTTTTATTATTTTGTATATATTAAAGTTGTCTCTGGTAGTATCGTTAAATAAAATTAAGTTTATTCCTGGATTTAAATGTGATAATATAAAATCGATATAATGCTGAAAACCAAGATCATTCTTGTAAAAGGTAATAGTGTTAGAGGTCTCAATGAAAATTGTTTTTTTAATTATTGTGAGTGAATTAGAATGTAAAAGAGATAATAAAAAAATTAAACATTTATTTCTTCATACTTGTAATCTTTTATGTATTTTATGAATGTTTAGAACATTTTTAGACTTCATATTCATGAAAGAATGTAATAATTACAAAGTTCGAGAAAAATATATGGAAGTCCAGTAACGTATGAGGAATATAAATAAGTTTGAAGCTTTTCCACTGACTTTTTACAAAATAAAAAGATTGTTGAGACTTAAAAAACCCTTTACACAATTTTTTTCCGATTCTGAAGAATTAAAACTATTTTGCAAAATAGCTACCATATAAGACCCGGCAGACCCTGGCTAAAGCTGGGAAATTGCCAGGAAGAAGAAGAAGCTACCATATAAGAGTCATATAAAGGTAAAACTTTATATATGTTGTATAATTAGATTAAGACTTTTTTAATATATTTAAATATACATATACATATATGTACTTAAAAATATTGTCTTATACCTTATGACCGAACAACGAAACTAACAAGTTCAAATTTTTGAATAATCATCTTAACAACTGAATAATTTACTTAATTTTTATAAATTACTGAAACAGACTGAATAACCTTTCCAAGAATTGAAATAAACTGAATGATAGAATGAATGAATGCGCATAATATACGCACTTATAAATACGATTAAATTTTATTATATCT
>JAAAKD020000098.1:292702-313089 GCA_010014825.2 Danaus melanippus
ACAAAAGCAAAGGAGCGTGACGAAATACGAATTAAAACAAAACACTATTTCCCTTATTCAAACTTATCTTTCTCGATAATGTCCACAGTAAATGCTTTTCACTATTACCTACTTATCTAAATAATCCATAGTATTTTCTTTCTTGGATAAGTATATGTATATACATATATATATACGTTTCAGAATGTCATCCGACAGAAAATTGTAAACCTTTTTTAGCTTTAATTCTTTACTGTTGACAAATAATATTGCTATGAACTATAATTAATTTGTCGAAACAATTTCGGATTACATAAAAATCTACTTTTGATAATTAGTACATACAGTATATTACATAATGTTAAACAATCATCACATATTTTGTAACGAGAATGAGTTGTACTTGAAATATTTTACGGGACGTAAAAGTATTATTTTCATTAACTGTACATCTTTATCAGGGCTCCCACAGCGAACGGTAACGCTCCATAAAGTTGCTAAATCGCTTGCTGACACCATTTGCATAAACACAGACAGAAACAAGATGGCGGAGTAAATGATAATGTACCACTATCGATAAAAATAAACGAAGCAGAAGTTGTGTCCCGATAAACCAGCTCCGCTATGAATAAGTATTTTAAATTCACTTGAATAAAACCATTTGTCAAATCAAACCTCTTCCATAGATTTTTTTAAATATGGAACATCGAAAATTATGTTTTTTTTTTGTTGTAATTATCAAAACAAATACTTTCATAAATTTACACTCAAACTAAAACATTATTTTATGAACAGGCATAAATGTTAATTGCAAATTATAAATACCATTCAGAGTGTACCATCTAGATCAGATTCCTTAATGTTTTAGAATTAATTAATTTTTATTAAATTATTCCTCTCAAAATGCCAGACATAAATCAAATGCCATTGTATATTTTAATTATATATAGGGATTTTTTGTTTTCAAAGCGCTACATTTCCTTCACAATTTGAATTTCAAATTAAGAATCCTGTTCTACGGTTATTCAAATTTACATTCTGCGGGTCCAATGACGCGGAAATATGAGAGCAATCTCTCATTTTACTGGACTCATATAAACGGAGGGAGTTACATTTGTTACGAATCAATAACATATTCATTACTCCTCTTCCTCACACTACTTTATGTAAAACCGGTTCGTGCTTTAAATTATTCCTTTATTTATATAAAAGCTCACCTCGGACACGTTTCTGTATTATATATGAGATATATTTTTTACCTCGTTAATATGAATACGTATAGGTGAATATAAAGTCTAGACTGGAAACCTTTGACAGGGTTAATTGCAAGCGAGTCAACACAAGTAGAAAGCTCATTAAGTCCCAACAACTTAGCTGCCCTTAGGGAATGCACTGGATACAATGAGATGCGGAAAATCTCTTCTTAAGAATTGGAATACCTTTGTTCTGAGATTTTGTTCATGGCATTAGAAAAGATGTACAAATTAAGACTCACGAACAAAAACACTTCATTAACCCCCCCCCCCCACGATCCACTGCACATAACTTTGGTCACAATTAATACCTCTTACGATTTAAGTCGCTCATACAAATAAGGTTTACATTTAATTTAAATATTACTCTAGATAAATAGACTTCACAACATTTTATCATGAAATGATATGATGTGTCTTCTAAAATATGTAAGTATAAATGTATTTATATAATAATAAATTTAAATTTATTAAAACTGTATACCAATCATCGTGTTCATTGAAGTTAATTATCAAACAAAATACTTGACACTTAGAGTCAACTCCGTGAGAGGTTTTTAAATTTTTTAATACAATAAACTTACTTTTCTGAAATTATAACTGGAAATATCGTTCCATATAATATATATGTTTTTAATGAAACTGCGATATCTTAAGTGAGAAATATGACACGTTATTCGTTTCGCTTTAATTAAACTTTCCGTGGCAGCTCCAGTCCGTAACCACAGTGAGGTACCACACTGACTGTTTCATTCAATATTTAAATAAAAAATCTATAAAATAAACAGATGTATATAGTAAATAAATAAAATAAGGAAGAAATTGGGTTTTTTGTAGACAATAATTGTTTTTCTTAATAAACTTTGCTATACAATATATTTCCGCTTGTAATACTTTAAAAACATACTGTTTGGTCACCTGTAAACAAAAATAAAATTAAAGCCATTATTTTAAATCTAGTTATTAAACATACAATAACTCTTTATGATTTGATTAAATAAAAATAATCTTAACACAAATTGAATTCCTTAAAACCGCACCGTCCCACTAACACGCACAGTTATCTCAAATTCTAACAGCTGGGCGACAGGTCTACAACAGATTAGGGAAGCAATACTATCTGTGGTGATTTTCGTTACACATATGATGCATTAAATTATAACCCTTTTCCGTTGCTCTTTATAATTCAGAAATTAATATCCAACTCAATAATTATGAGCAGATATATTTCAAGTGCTTTCAAATGCACTATCATGTATCATTACTATTTTAAAATACATAGAAAACTATATTTAGTAATTTATCCAAACAGTTACATACATAAGCCCCTCCAGTTAAAAGCAGTGAGAAGAGAAATTGAGGTGGCTTTCAATAAATGAACTGATCAATTACCTCTCTTGACAATGAGCGTATGTTGCCTATGAAATAATATTTTAAGAGATTTTAACGATGCTGTTATATTTAACAATATATCTGCATGTTTTTCAGGTTTATATTTTGGTTGCCAGATGACAATATATTTTGAGAGTATCTGTAATTATATAAATATCGTCTTACGCTACAGATCTAAAACTTTTCCTCGAGTAACTTTCAGTATGCATGCTAATATCTAATCTCATCCATTAAACTCCATTCACCTTTGGTTACCTAATTACCTGATTATATTAATTGGTTACCTGAATTGACCTAATTGAATGAACTTTTGGTTTCTTATTTCTTATTTATTTAAATAAAGATATATTTTTTAAGTAACATTATATTGTACTGTTTTTGGAATAAGACAAAATCTGTATAATGAGCATTATTCAAAGCTTCATGGTTGTTAGAAAAGGATTACAGTTATGTCTAGAGTTTTTCTTTATATTTGAGTTCGCAAAAGTCCAATGCTGAGTATACATTAAAAAGATTTTTATCGGTTTTACAATTTTTCTAAAATCTCTAATTAATATAGGATCCACAGTCTGTCGAAATTTACTTACATTGTTTTATATTATTAGTCATCTTTTCGTTATTTAATTCTATACAGTAAATAGGTTTAGGTTAAATTTATTAATAAAGAAATAAAACTGAGATTGTAGAAATAAATCTTCATAAATAAACGTTAATATTTAACAACTTATTCTACGTAACTATGAAAAACATTTTCCTTATAAATCACTCAGCTCAGGGACCGTTATAAATTTTTCGGTCAAGAAATTGGTCTATCCTGATAAACGGTAGTCGTCAACCTGCCTCTGTATATGGGAGATAAAATTTATTGCGAGCAATATGCAAGTAGATGAAACAGGAGTGAACTGCACTTTGTATACCTTTCATATTAATGGTTTTTACTGCTTAGTAAAATATCTGCTAGATTAAGAGTATTTTATATTTCTGTATAACATTACATATAGGTCTGAATAAGGTAATTATTCTTATTTAACAGATCCGATGTCAGTTAAAAGAAATCACGTTAATAAATTAAATGTTAGTACAAAGTTTCTGTGTCAATATTCAGAAAAATATCGATATAATTTAATTTGTACATCTATAAAAGTTTTTCAATTTCACGCGATCTTGGAACACACGAACACATTTCCCACATAATAATTTATAAAATTTGAAATCGGTACTCGCAATAACTCAGTGTTGAAATATATGACCAGTGAACAAAGTTTATCTTATAAATGGATGGTCTAACTTATAAGAGGTTCTTTAATAGTTTGTAGATTTAAAACCGGATATTTGATATATGTAAGCAAAGCCTTATAAAAGATACATGAACTTTTATGTCGTGAATTATAACTAACATTTCAAATTAACGCATCTATATTTTACTTTCTCTTTAATTCGTATCTTCTGAAAGTTACTATTCAGTAAAAAATACGTCTTATATTTCTCGCTATCATTATTATAATTACAAGCAGAATTACAGAAAACCATACAGAATATATTTCCATATTATAACAAAATCGCAGTTTCTTTATACTCGTCCGGTGCAGCATCAGTCCCGGAGTAGCATTGCTATTTGCATACAAATTGCCCTCACACTCGCGGCCCACTCCAACAACGATTTTAAAACGTCGATTATGCATACTTGCGCCACCATCGGCAGTTTTTAACAACAAACGAATATTCCCCATGCTAATTTAAAAACAATTGAAACAGACGAATAATACTGTCGGAAAGGATATTATTGGCATGGTAAGTTATTTTTAGTTATACAAATTTTGTATAGATTTACGATTCCCTTCTAGATTTTCATATCGAGAATTTATTTTAAGTATTACGTGTCGTTAACATGTTAATTAGCCGTATATAAAAATATTGTGTACACCAAAAACTACTGAAATGAAGACAGTTTACAAAATCTTACCTCAGGTGCATATTAAGAAAAAACACAGTTTCAAACAATCCAAAATATTAATTTAAATTCGTTGCGTACGTGAAAGATGATATCACGGCGTCTATTACGTAGGAAAGTTACGGTATAGGGAAGATTATGACGTGATCTCTAGTGTTCATTCGAGCGGTGAGGCTGATAAGGGCGTATACACAAGGGTTTACAAAGTCCAAAGGCTTATATGCTTTTTGTACACAAAAAACTCAGATAAAAGATATAAGCATTAGTATTTATCTCATACGCTTCTAATAGAAGATTACCTTTCTGTAAGCAAAGTAAACGGATAAATTGTGACTTACAGCTCTATAATGAATAAGAGTGGATATAATATTTGAATTGCTAAGTATAATTAATGTTTTATTAGGTTTAATGTAATGTGGGTTATAAAGTCGTGTATTTCAGAACATAGTTCGAATAACTCACATGATAATCAAACGGTATTCAACAGATGAAATCTCTTCTATAGCCATCGTTTTCAGGAGTGTTTCTATTATGAGGGAGTGCCTTTATGAGAATAGGCCTCCTCGAGCGATTTAGTGTTGAACGTTTTACTGACTACTATACTCTGTAAGTTAATATCCGAATTTATTAGATAACCAACCATTATCTAAGATGACATATAAAATAGTTCTGATGTGGATACAAAAGATAAATATTTTTCATAATCTGTTCGTTTATTTATATTATGTATTTTTATAAAGATTTATAAAATTATTTTACTTTTTATATTTCATAATTGTTGTTTGGTTATATATTTGTAAGAGTTATCACATTTTTGCTTTTACTATATTTTGTTTGAACTTTTTTTGTTCATAATAGAGTTTTTAGTTACAGAGCTTGAAGATTTGTTTTTTAACATAAATCTGAACTTTACATTCACTCGTCCGATAAAATTGAAGCGTAGTATTAAAGCCAAAATAATTTAATGTTATATTAAAAACGTACTTAAAAGGGAATCCTCAATAACAATGAGAACGTGAAATAATAAATTAAAAGTTCCATTTAACAATATTATAAGGGCTTTGTTCTTGATATTTATACATATATTTTGGTAAGAGTTGATGAAAAACTTTTTCTTATTTTCAGCGATGTTCCCTCTCATACTATTATATCCTATGCTAGTATTACAAAGCTTTTTCTTTACGAATTAAATTACAAGCAAGTCTGTTTGTATTGCTTTTTATAGAGTACACAATTTCTAAAAGTAACGATCAGTTTTTATTAAAAATATATTATGAAACAGAGTTGAAGCAACGTGCACTAAAACAAGTTTTTAAGTTTTGCTTTCTTTAGCGGTTTCGTTAATAATTATTTTTTAACATTCATGTCTACAACGTTGATGAAATTCTCAATAAAAAATGTTGCTTTTTAAGATACTGAGAAGAGAGTAAGCTCAGTGTTCAACACTTCTCTCTGTTACGTTTTAATTCAATTAAAAAGGATTTTAAAACATTATTATTCAACTTATTTTTAATTATTGAATACTATTTGTTTGAATTGCCATAACTTTTTTTGCATGTATTCAGAATATTTTATATCTTTTGATTATTTGAGCATAGTTTAGTAGATTCACTGGTTTACAGAAATGTACATACATATATAGTAAATTATAACGCCCTTCAATTGATTTTTTGCATGTTCTTAGTGAACATTTTTTTTGGATTAACCTGTAAACATGCAAAAGCAATTTATTTGATACTTTTATATAGGATTATATAAATTAACATCCAAATTTTAGGTAAGAAACATTTGTATTTCTTAACAATACGTTTGCTTTATTTCAAGCGAAAGTTCTTTGTGTTTAGAAATGTTAGTTTTAAAATAAACATTTAATTTTCGTTTATACTAACAGGTGCGCGAACCGAAGTGAAAATTTTGTTTAATACTAAAATATGTTCATCCGCTAATCCGCAACGAAGCAGACGTGTTAAAAGCGACCCATACAAAAAGACTATACTTGGCTTTTTATTCACGACTCCTGACGGTACAAAAAGTAATAAAAAGATAAGCCTCTATTAATTTGTTTCCAAAATAAAATATGCTTATAAAATTATATTACCTTTAAAAAACAAATCGGTTGTTACGACAGTTGTTTAAGTTAATTTTTGGAATAAAATGAAAAATGAGGTCTAAGATTTACCCGACTATTCATTTAAATGAAACTAATAGTTTTCAGACTACTACGCGTATTTTATTGTTTTTTTTATATAACATAGGGGGCAAACGAGCAGGCTAGCCATCTGATGGTAGATGGTCATTGCCGCCCATGACCACTCAAGGAGCCAGAAGGCACCAGAGTGCGTTGCCGGCCTTTCAGAAAGAGATACGCTCTCTGCTTGAAGCACCCTAAGTCGTAATGGAATAGGAATACGTCGCGTGGCAGCTGATTCTGCAGGGTGGTGGTGCGTGGCAGAAAGTTTCTTTTGAAGCGCACTGTGGTTGACTGCCAGCTGTCAAGGTGGTGCGGATGGTATTGCAACCTGTGACGTGCAGTGCGGTGGTGAAATTCAGCTGCAGGCAGTAGCCCAAAGAGCTCCTCAGAGCATTCCCAAGGCGCTAAGAGAGGCAACGTCTCTCCGCAGGGCTAAAGTATCAAGCCGATTGGTAAGATCAGTATCGTCGACCATTGTTTTAAAAACTACATACTCCCGACGTTTTGGTTACTTTTCAGCAACCGTGATCACGGGCACATCTCATCGGCCCGGTTATATGTAGTTTAATATTAATTTCATTTAAAGAAATACATAATTTTTTGAGATTTTTTTCAATGTTAGTTGAGATAGAACATTAAATTCTGTTTGTTAATTAATATGATTAAAAAGATTCTGAATAAACGGAGACAAAATCGTTACATTATAACTTTCATCACCCAGTCCGTTTCTTAAGTTATGAATTATAATCTAAAAGAATAATATATGACTCAACGAGCCCATATTTTTGTTAGCTTGGAAAATAAAGTAAAATTTTATCTTCCCATACAAAATACCGTATCACATTCTGAAAGAAGTTGGCTCATGAAATTGGTATCAGTTTTAGAGAAAAGGTGTTTCATTAATGGACACGGAGGAGGTGAATTAAGAGAGCTAGGATCTGTCCACAAAAAGTTTAACAAGTTACATTCATAAAATATATATTTTTTGCTATTGAAATGTTATGTGAGATTGATTTTATTCTTTTTTTTTTATATATCAAGCAGCTAGCAACTAATTACCACTAAAACTATTGTAAATATCATATAACATGACTTGAAATGATTGCAATATGCACTATAAAAATTTCAAACGTAGACAAAACTTACTGTATTATTAATTACCTATCTCCAGTATCTCCAGAACAGCTTTAATATTGTCTTTTACTTATAATAAGCATTACAACTATTATTTTACCATATTTTCCATTTCAAAGTACATTCTGATGATTCCTAACTACTTGCGTTGTTGAAAAAGCATATTTTGAATTCATTTCCCTTTGCATATCATTTTATATTCACGAATAATATTGTCAGAGATTGGATTGTAATTACTTTCCATTTGGCTCTCACAAATATTCAGAATTACAGGATTTCCTGGAATAATTATTACTTATATTTATATCAAAATATAATATTTTGTGAATAAAGTAAACGATGTGGTAGTTTTTTGTAATAGATGGTTAGTACTTGTGTTACAAGCTGTAGAGAGACGGATCAACATGCGATGATCTCAGTGTTTCACATAATATATCTAATAGTCAAAGATTTCTATTCATTCTGTAACCAAATCATAATACCCATTGTATCCATCTGACAATGTTTTCATCTTACAAGCTTTTGTACTTAAAGAACAGCTGATGTCACTATCGGTTAGGTACAACGATGTGCCATTGTTGAAAAGATTGATGGTCATATTGTCCAGCTGGCTCAGTGAATTGCACTTGATGAATATGTCTTGTCCGACAGATACGTATGTCACAGAGCGAAATATGATTTATCTCAATCATATTTATGCTCGTTAGAACAGTGGGACCAAAAAATTATTCAATTAAAAGATATTCAAGCACCTTGATAATTATGACATTAGCTTGTTTCCTAAAAAAAACATTATTGATCATACAAAATTATTGTTCATACAACCCCGTTCACTATTGTTTTGTTATATTTTTTTTTATAAAAATTGTAATACAACATAGTCAATTCACTTAGCCGTCCATCCAGCCTCATATTCAAAACTTGCCAACTTAATACGACGAGATACTATCACGAAAGTTCCATTACCAATGCTTCAGTACACCAAAACGCAATACTGAAACTTTTGGTAAAATCAGCCGTGCGAGATTCCGCCGTATTGTGTGCGCTGAAATGTCAAATTTGGGTCACTGGATTCGTGCATTGTTCGTATTTAGCCGACGCTATGAGGAATCATGTTGTCCCGTAAACTCGCTAACCATGTTAGCAACTAGCTAAAGAGCGTATAAAGTGTGACCGAGATGGCATAACGGCTCCCTCGGCTAACAACTCTTGTCTAATTCGATTGCTCGAAGCGTCAGTTCAACAAGTTTAATGAAAAATTTACTTACTTTCTCATAGGCGACCATGAAAGGTATTTACTTTTAATATAACTATATATTTATTTATTATATAAAATGGGTATATTATTGATAGTATTTTGGAACATTAGTTTCATTTAAATGAATAAAACTTAAAAATATTTTGGAAAACAAATTATTTTATTATAAAAACTTCCTCTATTGTGAAACAGCATGTTTAGAAGAGTTACAGATTTGTAATAATAAGACACACTAACATATGTTAACATACAATTTAATCGCAATGGGTTTTGGGGCTTAATTATAATAAAAACGACTGTACAGAATACTCGTCATTAGTACCAGATAATACAGGTTTCTCTTTATGTAAGCTAAGACTTTAGTGAGTGCGCAAAGCGTTAAGATTGTTAGAGTTATATTCTGATGAGTCTTATAACGTAAGATTTTCTCGAGTGCGACGTAGAGGTCCTAGGTCGTTAGGAAAGCGCAATTTGCTAGCTAATTTACATTTTCGATATAGATGTTTAATAAGCTCACAAGTTTCAACGTTGTAATCTTCGCTCGAGTTCTAAAGGCGGTATAAACCAGTTTGAACCACATAGAGCCAGTCGGAACTAGTTTCACGCTGATGTTCTCGGAGTTTATTTTGTGCGAGGCTTGACGTAGGTGCGCTTTGTGGCAACCTGGGGACGGTTAGATTTTTTGAGGACACGATTTTTTTAATACAATAGTTTAAAAATCAAAAAGACTTTATATATTTTAAAGAAAATTTGGTTCAATTTTAAAATATAAAATTTTAGTATCGTATGTGTAAGGTAATGAGATGTATCCAAGATACTTTTATAATATAGTGAAATTTTTGTAAACATTTCTTAAAACTAATGAGAAACGATGTTCAATTAAAAGTTATTTTGAAACGTTTTACAATTAAAAAGCGAACACAGCGCTATCAAATTAAGAGATAGCCTTGTTTGGCAGTCTTTTGTAAAAGTTTAACCGTTTGCCGCTAGATGGTTCTAGTTTGCGTGTAATATAAATAACAGTTGTTTAGTTAATTCTTTTTGTTATTAATCCGATTTTTATCCCCAATAAAAAAAAATCATATGTACATAAAATAAACATTATCTAAAATTTTATTTCGGTCAAAGATTTTTGGATTAATGATTAAAAATAGTTTGCATTCTTAAATATTACAATATTTTTGCTCGTATATCAAAAGCACGTTAAATAATTTTTAGATAATATGATTTGGAAAAGAGCCAGAATGCGGGAGTTATCTATTTAATAATTTTGTTTTACTCTAAAAACCCAATTACAATGCAGGCGAGATATAACATTAATGCAGGTACAATAAGGCTTCCTTATCGTTACGGAGAGATTTCTTCCAGAGAGCGTTATTCAAAGGAAGACAAGATAACGTTTAAACAGATGAATTGCAATGTATTTTAAATTTAATCGCTGTTACAAACAAATAATAATAATAATTAGTACCTGAAATGTGGTTTATGTGATGTTGGTAAAGAAAGAAAAATATATTATAACAAGTAGAACAAGATTAGTTGTTCTATTTTCATTAAAAATATGCAAAACAAAACAAATTCATTTAAATGAAACTAATAATTTCGGATTATATTACGCGATTTCATTTTTGTTTAAACCTACATACTCCCGAAGTTTCGGTTAGTTTACAGCAACCGTGATCACGGGCAGACGAGATGTGATTTGTATTTTAAAATACAAATTAATAAAATGACAATTTTTACCATGTACAAGGATCAGTGTTTTATTTTACATTAACAATTGCTGTAATTTAAATTAAATTTCCCTGAGGTAGTCTCTATGTTTGTTTTAAGCAACATAATTTGAAATTATATTTTGTTAACTACTGTTCATATATTGGCAAGCTTAACAACAGTTATACCAATCTCGGCACAACGATTGTCGCTTTATTTTATGGTAAATACCAGCGATCCACAATTTATCCATTATAGTGTGTTGCTATTAGCATCCGTGAATATCTAAAAATATTTTTCAACTCGTGTTTTTGGCTTGATAATTTTAGAAACAATTATGGAATTGAACTCAACGAAAAACGGAGATAGGGACTTCTAGAATTCTCATTCATTACATAAAACTATTTTATACAAATATTCTGTACTAGGTTGGCGCTGTCGCCATTAAATTAGTCCACAAACAAACTACACTATTAAATACGGCTATGCGGTATCATCTAACAATCCTTAATTTTTTTTCGATCCCTATTAGAGCGACTACGCTATAAACAATAAATTATACTAGACATAGAAACATAGAAAATAGGTGCAATGTACTCGCATTGCACCCATTTTTTATGTTTATGTTAGAAGCTAAGGCATAAAAAATTCAAATCATATAGTATTCAAAATTATTTCCTTTAAACAAGAAAAGGAGAAAGATAGAGTCGAGTAAAACATACTTAGTAGATGAAGAACAGACTTATAACTTCTGCATTGTAGTTTACAATGAAAATGGCTCGATTATTATCAGACGACGCTCGCAAAATCTGGGATATCTTTTGATAGTTGGTATACTAATATATTATTATTTAAATATATTTTTCGGTTATTTTGGGGTATTTTTATCTGCAGTCCTTTCTAAAAGCTAATTTATTTTCTTGCAAAATATTTTCAGTTTCGACTTGCCAGAAATATCTTATATCACTCATTTGTGTTAAACAATGTACTACAGGCAAGTACCTGTACGGCCATCGGCTGGGAATCAACGTAGCTTTGACAGTTGTAGTTCGTCTGCCAACGAACATGGGTCACCTCGTAAGGCTGCCAATAGACCTGGTTTTACAACGGTCTATTACAATATTCTTCAGCTCGTTGGTCCATAAAGCTGTAAAATTACATAACCTCACTTGTTTTAAACTTATCTTTCATTGATTTATCAAGTAGTTCTCTAAAGAAAAAAATTAACTCCTAAAAACCTGTTATTTCATATAATTTCCAGATTAAAAAATTATTTTAAAAAGAAATAATATCACCTTCAGTCTTTTCATTACCATCAAAAATTAAATCAAAATATAATATGATACCTGTTGTTTACTGTATCCACACATTAGAAATAGAACGAAGCGGTACTATTTTGTTAAACTTGACCACATGGGAATACTAGAATATATTTAATTTAGATGAATAAAACGAAAAGAATCACTTAAACCTTCCCGCAAAACGTTTATACAGAAAATATGTTTTTTTTTAGACTTTTAAATAAGACAAAAATGAATCAAACCAATCGCATTCATAAATAGTTTTATTTTATGCTGCACATTTAATTTAATGTTGCATAAAGTATTAAAAATAAAAAATATATATACATATGTATATATATATTTCAATATTACCCTTAAAAATAATTGTTAAAATTAATATTTTGTTAAAGATCAATTCCTCATTCTGAGAAATCGTGGTTATGTTGCATCCCGCAACGAACAATCTGACGCCATTTGTTCAGGTCCGCTGTTACCCTCACAGCCTGGTCAAAAGTTTTTGAAGAAATGGCTTTCTTAACTTGGTTAACCCATCGAGTAGGTGGACGATCAGCGGATCTTTTGCCCTCTACGTTACCCAATACGACCAACTTCTCCAGGTTTTCGCCCTCTCTTTGCATGATATGGCCAAAGTATGTCAATACGCGATGACGATATATAGTGGACTGCCGAGTTTTGATTGAGAGTTAAGAGAGAATAGAGGCATTTGTGCGTTTTGCGGTCCATAATATTTTAAGCATATGGCTCAAACCTAACCTCTGTCTCTCCCTAGCTCATACCGTCCACGTTTCTGCCCCGTAGAGAAGGATGGGAAAGACTCATGCCCTCACTAGATGAAGAAGAACTGCCCGAAGTAGACCGCGGGAGCGGCACCGGTATGCGCAAACTGCCAAGCCGGAAAAATGGACAGAAGCGATCACAACGCTTTTGATCCAGAGTGTCCGGTGAGGCAGAAGTGGAATGCGCTTGCCAGGGCCGCAACAGCGTATTGCTGATGGCGTACAAGGAGAACAATGGTGCACACAGAAGTGCAGTAAAAAACTCGGGCCGAAAAGAAGCAGAATGCCGAACAACGTGGTGGATGTTGCCCTCAGCTCTGCCGACTTGTTGGTCAAGGAGGGGGAGAAGGGGGTGACCGGGAAAACCGGAATTAACGGTTACAATCGCACTGGCTTCAGCCAAAGGAAAAAGGGGTTAGGAGAACAGTCGACGGCTAGAACAATAAGGAAGAAAGAAATTTGGATAGAAAATTGGCAACCTTTCATAAGAAAGGTTTACCAATCTAGAATAGCAGGACCTAACCTCATAGAGATGAAAAAGGAAGGAACAGCGCGATTGTGGCCGAGGCTTGCGAGGAGGTGCTCTAAACATGGTAGGAGCCAAACCTGCAATTACTTGATGGCAAAGAAATTGAAGGTAATACGGAAAACACTTACCAGCAGCACCGAATTCACTACGCAGCAGACGACAGGAAGGCAAGTGTGGCATCCGGAACTATTAGAAGGCACGAGCAGACAAGAGTGATGACCAGGTCGAAGAAACTCCTGAAAATAGAAAATAAGAGGTAATAGAATAATGATAACAATATATATAAATACTAATATTGAGACAAAATAAATGTAAAGAATTGTAAATGCTAGAATTAGAAATAAATACGACAAATATAATGTAATAGAATAAAGATACTGTGATAAATATACAAATAGGTTAGTGAAATAATGAAATGTAATAATGTAAACTGAAAAAATGAATAATAAAGTATGAAATAAAGATATACTCGACTGCGGATCCTTCTCGGTGACGCTGTCAAAGCCACTAGGGCTAACAGCTATAGTCAAGTCGAAAAAAAAACCCCTGCGGATCCTGGAATGAATAGAAAGAAATAGTAATAGAATAATAGCTGACACAATTAGTTAGAGGGTACAGCCCTGGAATGACAGAGACGAATGGCAGAAAAAACACTTTGAGGAATGTAAGGCCCTAGCAAATGCGAGAACTAGTATAAAAGAGTAATAGCAAACAAGGTCTCTTACCAAGTCAGAGGGACTAGAAAAAAAATAAAAATGCCCTCACTAGACGATATTTTGTATTGAAGCTTATTCCGCGGTTTTTCCAGATATTTAGGATATGCGTCATTGCATATTTTCCCATTTCGAGGCGTCGTTGGATCTCTGGAACATAGCTGCCATCGTTACAGATTTTGAAAACCACTTCAATTTGATCTTACTAATAGCAGCTAAATAGCATGAGCATTATTTTAAGAAAAAAGGCGTTACACTGAAAAAGTATTTGCTTATTAATTTATGTACATGAAATGTCCATTGTAGATGAGAAACTGCTAAATAAGTATGTTACTTGATGTAAACACAATTAAATCGAACCAAAAAAAATCTATTAGTTTATTTATAGTAGTTATTAGTTCTAAATCACAAATCATAAGTCTGTTAAAATAAAATCTATTTAAATTTGATCCTTGTAGCTTTGTATTTTTTATAATTACAATTAAAGAGTCCGCTTTCTAATGTTTAAAAACTTTCTTTAAATAAATTATATTAACGCTTGCAGAAGGAAAGCTTACAACAAGCTAAAATTGTTAAAATTATTTCCGTCTTCAATTCCCGTCTGGAAATCGAGTTAGTTCCGTAAATACGAGACTGCAGTCCACTTAATGCTGTAACTGATCAATTACCAAATTGGGTTTCAGATTTACAATCTTTAATATTTTGATTTTAATGAAATCTAAAATCTTATTCAGTATTATAGTTATTATAAATTAAAATTGGGCAAAATTAGCACTAAATGAGTGACCTAATGCTTCGTCTCTATACTTACAACTACGCTTATCATTAATTTTCTCATTATTATTTTATACAAAAACTCTTGATGGAAGAAAAGTTATTGTGCGATTGAACACATCATTTAAAGACATATTTAATTATTATTATCAACAACATTAGATATTTTGTTCAATTACAAGTAATTCTATAAACAATAATGTATTTTTAGAACCTGTTGAAAAATATACAAAAATCAACAATATACTTGTTATTCATAAGATTAAATGTCCATTTTAAAAATATATTATGATGATATCTAAGATTTTCGCAAGTGTTTAATGAAACAAAACGAATATTTTTAGGATTTACTACGCGTTTATAATTATTCTAGCAATATGCTTTACGGGTTACGTAAATATACGGTTACGTGATCAAGGTTGCTGCAAAGTAAGTTATTCATACACAGCAAAAGAAGATTGAACATTTAGTCTAATATCCACAATAGTTTTGAACTGTTAAAAATAAAATTTTGTTGATTTAGACAAAGACAACTAACTACTTCAATTATCATTTTATATGTCCCACATCTTTGTGCCCGCATTCACTTTAAATATGGATATATTATTATATGTATTAATGTACCTTACCTTACCTTGTTTTAGAAAAAATCAATGATATATATACCAGAGCAATTTATAATATGTATAATAAAATGTTAATTAAAACTATAGCAGATATAAACTTTTCTTGTACGCTCAAAACTAACTTGTTATACGGTTACGGAACTTAAAGTTAAGAAATATTATTATTTTATAGCATTCTCGTAAATTCACATAATTTATCGTCGTAACTTATTAATAGTTCTAGAATATTCGAATGGAACAGAGAGGAATATATTTTATTCCACGACATTTGAAATCCAGTTTATGGATATTTCTTAATGAAGAATGTCTTTATATTTCTGAGGATAGTAGTGTTATATATTTTAATCAAGCGAACAATTGTTTTTATTAGAGTTCGCCGACCTTCTACCGCTGCTTTCTCTGTTTGTTCTAGCTATTGCTGCAAATTTAAAAAAAAAAAATTATATATTTCTGTTTATATATCTATCAGTATGATATTATCTTTACGTGTAAAATACCCGTCCATAGGATTATTCAAACTCAAATACTTTTTCTTTTCATTTACCGGTATAATTGATAACATGTAAATACTATATATTAAAAAAATCTGTTATTATATATTTTGAACCTCATTTGAACTATTCCATATAAGTCAGATAAATTTATTTATTGATGACGACAAATTAAAACAGTCTTCTACAAACTTTTGAAGCATTCCCTCAAAGAGTTGGTCTCCTTAATTTTCTTTCGGGCGACAGATAGTTATTAAATTAGCAAACTACCCTCCAACGAAGTAGGTTAAACTTTGCCAAGTTGAGTCAAACAGACACTTGGCCTTTGAGTACACTGAATTTGCATTAAGCTTTGATACTTAGCACTTTACTTCTATCTTTATTATTTAATGTTAAACAAATATTGGATCATCTTCATCTTATCCATGTACTCACCCATAACTGCAATTGTACGATTTCTTGGATAATTTGTCAAAACAAGGAGTGATGTTTCTGTGAATGTCTGCAGTATTTTCCAATATTCCAACAACATTGTCTGAATATTTGTCATCTCTCAAAGAATAACATGTGGAGAACATAAATATAAAATATTGAAGATGGTAAGAATTTTTCTCGCGTCCAGACAATTTTATATATGCACGCAAAACGGATCGAAGTAGTTTGTTATGTGCAGTGGACGAGACAATAGCTTCTGTTGCATTTTTATGTCTTATATTAAAATAAAAATTTTTGAGTCCCAGTATAAAAGATCCTACAAAGTTGGAAGGCAAATTAACCGTGGACTAAGAGTATTATTATATACGTCACCCTGCAAAGTTATAAAAGCAGATACAAAGTGGACAGCTGCTATTAATAGCTTTAAACAAAAACTATCACTGAAAAGATAAACCAGAATGGTGGACAAAAAATATATGTATGTCTCTAACACAATTAGATGCATAAAACGGGACGCTTAAAATGAATGTCACTCTGAGAAGTGGTTATTGAACGAAAAATAACTAAAAAGTCGTTACCTAAATTGAAAATGGACTTTATGTCGTGAGTTAGAAGGTTGAGGGTATCCATTATTGTCAGTATTTTGTGAGTTTGTATTGTAACACAAAATAGAGACAAACGACATTGATATTGCCAGTTAACTCTGGTAAGGATTAGTGAAGCTTTTTTAACCAGAATGTAGTGTTGTTAGAGTACCGATTTTAGCTTTTTAATTATATTTTTGATTGAATCCTATCAGAAACAGGTATGTGAAAATAAAATATACATGGACAAAAAATCCGCTGGATGCGGGTGGCACAAGACCGGTCGTCGTGGAGATCCTTGGGGGAGGCCTATGTCCTGCAGTGGACGTCTTTCGGCTGATGATGATGATGGACAAAAATTATATTATTAAATTATAGCGCTCTTGTTATGTAGTTAATTTAATTTATAAAGTTTTATATCTGTCAACTATATTATATATTACCTTATGATTTTTGTCGAAGATTAAAATAAAGAAGTGATAGTAGTAAAGGGAAGATCTCATCGAAGGAATTCTCTATTTGCTGTGTACATTCTGTTAGTGCAGAAACTTAGCTGAGTTTCTACAGCGTCTGCAACACTTAACACTACCTTACCACTCAATAAAATAATAGTTCATAATTATATGGAACTAATGAATACTAAAATCGATTTATGAAACGTAGATTGAAGATATAGGAAAAAAATAATGTGTTATGTTGCATGGTTGCGGATGAGAACAGAGATATTCTACGAGATTACCCAGTAACTGTCACATCAATAACGCTCATAAGCAGAGTTATATAAGATTTATCAATCGCAAACCAGTTCAGTAAATTATAAAAACAATGAGAGCTGCAAACACTATTAGAGAACTTGTACCGTTCACCGAAATGGCTCATTAAAATGAATTATGCACGCTGTTCCGACTAATTATGTATTGTCATATATCCCGTGATGCTCGCTGTTTGCAAAGCAAGAGTCCGTTTTCATTGTAGCATGATATTTTAAATGAATTACTTTGATTTTTTCCAGGTGACTATCAATTCATATGAAGATAAATAGATATAATAGCCTCCTCTTTCTTTTATACTCGTACACTAGTATGATGACATATACGTACATATGTATATGGCACGGTAGACGTGAATTACAGTTTAGAAATACTTAATTAATGTAATATCTAGAAAACTATTTAAGGTGTTAGGAGTTTTAGAAGTCGACAGCGACGATTAACGACGGATTTAATACGAAGAGGGCCATCGAGGGCGACTCTGGCCACTTACGAGATTGTTTGAAGCTTTGTTGTGTACAAAAACCGTAAAACAAGTATGGCTTTCGAAGGTTTATAAGGGTTTTGTGTCACTCTGCCTTTGTTTACACCAGATTTAAAAATTTGCTAGTATAATATTTGATATACGTTCAAAGAGTACAGTCCGATGTACATTTGTAATTTTTTTTTAATTAAATTTATTATCGCAGCCTAGCTTATGGTTTTGATAATACAAAAAAATAATTAAATAATAATATTTTACTTATGTAATGGACAAAATATTTCCATTTTATTGTTTAATATATACGTATAATGTGAACGCGTCTCACTCGTGAATGTGATAAAAAATTGCTGGATTTTATTTCAAATGTTTTCAAAGGATGTTTTTCATTTCACATTTATGCAGTTTATTTTTTAATTTTTGATATTTTTTGATTAAGTATGAAATTAATAAAAATGCATCATAAAATTTCTAAACTCGTCAGAGTATAATTAAACATAGCATTATTCTTTATGATTTTTTAATTTACACTCATTTTATATTAAAAAGTCGTTTATAATACGAATGCTGTCCTTAAGCACACTGTGAGAAGACAAACACCTGTTAACACTCGAACAAAATGTATATTAATGACTAGATTTGTTTTTAATTTACAAAAAAAAATTCGTTTTGTTTACTAGGGAATCCTCGAAAGCCTTAACAAATAGCAAGTAATAATGTAAACGCAGTTTAAATCTGGTGTGATTCATCTGACAGCTTCAACCTCACATGTCACCATCGTATTTATGAGTTTTATTTTCAGTGCAGTATTATAGACGGGAGTATATAAATTCAGGGTTTGTTTTTTTGACTTAGGCAATTGACTAAGCTTTGAGTCATTTTGAATTTTTATTATACTTACGGGAATATTTCGTTGTTTGAGTGAAATAACATACAATGAGTGAGACTACCGGATACGCGGAATTACCACCAGAAGTTTTCTTTTATTACACAAGGTTTTTTGAAGATTTTCTTGGAAACGTTGAAAGGCTCAGCTTAAATAACATTTGTTTCATTTTCGTAAAGTTTGTTTTGTGGTAACAATCAAATCAGACAAGTGTAACTCATAAAAACCGATGTAAATTTTGATACTTCAAAGAATTTTCGATTTGGACTACATCGGTAAGCTCTGTTTTTACATTTACTAGACTTCTTATTGATACTTGATAACGGACTGAAAGAAATCGAATGGGAATAGAATTTAATATAATAACAACCGCAGTGGTTCCACATTTTTAACAATAAAAATATTAATGTATTATTATTTAATTGAAAATGGTCTAACTTTGTTTTTAGTCTGATCACTTAAACTCCTAGCGAGATTGTCGTAGTTATAAAACGCAGCCCCACCAACTGCTCACTGCATGACAGCGTGCCACACGCGGTAGTAGCTCTACACACAAAGGCGTTCGTTTACTATTCAGATAACCATCAAGACGCACTGGGAAGAATCGTCACCACCAGAATTAATATGCACCGTTATACCTAACATAGATATCCATATCAATATGTCTAATGCAGCCCTAAGCTGCAAAAATATCTAAAGTAATTATAAAAACTGAGAGCTATTTTTAAGAAATCTTTGTAAAAAATCAAATTTATAAGTCTAACAAGGGCATGGACCCTAGAGTTCATGGAGATATAAAATAAAATAAAAAAAAAACTCTTAAGGAAATCAGAGATCACTCAACAGTCAACATAAGACTGTCACGCTGCTGATTAAAGTATGTGCATGCGTTCATTAATTTTCATAATTCAGTTCGAATCTATTCGAGAAGTTGTTCGGATTATATAAAATAGTAATTACCTTATGTCAAATAAATATAATAAGAATTCGTGTTACTATTTCAATTAGTTATATATTTAGTGAGATCTAAGATTTTCGCGAGTTTTATTCATTGAAATGAAACGATTATTTTTCGGATATACTACGCGTGCTTTATTTTGTTTAAAAACTACATATTCCCGACGTTTCGGCTACTTTTCAGCAACCG
>JAAAKD020000098.1:337538-355438 GCA_010014825.2 Danaus melanippus
TTAAGGTATAGTATTATGGAGTCAATTTCGCCCTTTGTTACTTTATATTTTGACTTCAAACTGTTTCTATTGATTAAAAATGATGTGAACATTATTTTATAATTTATAATTTAATAAATTATTTTGCATTTAATTGATACCCACGATGAAAAAGCACATTTATTTATATTTACCTTAACATTGTTCTTTTGTTAGCATAACAAAATAATGATTTTGGTCACACGACGTTTAAGTTAGTAGTTAAAATATTGCATTTACTAAATTAATATTATAACTTAAAAACATTCAAGAAATATATAGAGATGAACACAATAACGAAAATCTATTAATAAATTTAAATATTAAACAAATCTTTAAAATAAAATTAAATAACTGAGGATAAAGCGAAGACGAGACGACGTTATTAGAATTTAAATAGCTGATGATTTCGCTACTAATAACGTTTTAATTATGAATTTTGTTAAAAATAACTGACGCTAATAAAAGTTCCGACAGCCCCTGAATATAAATAAAGGCAACGACATTAATATACTTTTATGCTTAACAATTTTACAATATATGTGTCATCATACTTGTCACTGCCAAATATAGTTACAAAACAATTTAGTTATAACTTATTTAAAATCATATTTTTCTTCTGATATTGTTAAAATTTTAATTCTTTATGGAAAAACATGCCATTTATTGTAATATCGTTAATACGTACATATGTGTAAATATGGGTAATATGACTTGAGTTTATATTATTGGTAACAAACAAAAATTATGGTCTTTTAATATTTTTTAGGATGACATTGATATATTAAAATATTAGCATAATTTATTTACACTAAGATTATGGTGGAAGCTGAATTCAACTATATCATGTCATTAAACGACTGACAAAAAACAGCCGAACCAGTTTTATAAGGATTGTTGTCATAAACATACTTAAGGGCGGTAACTTTTGACCTATCTCCCTGTGAATTGTTCCTCTAAACTTCAGTTATTCGAGATAAAAGGTGATGCCCATGGGTCCCATAACAAAACGCTTGATTGTTAAAGTACTTCTCGCACTGCTGTTAAGATATTCTTCTTCATATTTATACAACACTTTTTTTATTTTAACTTGAAATTAATAGTTTAAGGTGAGTGTTCTAGATATTTTTATTGTATTAATAATATGTGTAAATATTAAAACTATTTTTTTTTGAAAACCTTAATTAGTTACCAATTTTTTTTTAAGTTATTCAAAAAAGTATATTGTAGACACTGTAGGGTATTATTCTTCGTTAATATTAGGTATACGCTTATCATTTGTTCATATAAAGAGTATACATAGACTTATTTCAAATTCTAAAAAGGAATTTTAATTTTTAATTTCAAATGTACCTAAATCCATTACTTGGCCACAGGAAAACAAAACAGGTATGTAATGGAATTATAAAAATTGCTGAATTGTTTATATATGTATAGGAATACCTTAAATATTATATTTGTCTGAAACAATGCATATTATTTCACCAATAATAATTTTATTTTAAGATATTTCTTCCCCACAGTGCGTGCAAGTTATTTTTTTTCAAGGACTAGCCTAATGTCTTACTTTTCAAATAATCATAAATTTTCAGACAAAATTGCCCCTTCTGAATATTATAATACTTAATATCGCAACTTTCTTAGAAGATTAGAATTTTTTTGAACGACCTATTTCCTTTTATGTAGGTTCAAAAGGCCATTACCCTATCTCAAGGTAAAATTGGCAGCAAAATAATTATAAGAAAGGTTTGAACGTATGTCAAAAGGGTCTGGAAGTTTATTTGTCTATTTGGTGTAACAACTTATAATAAACAACTAAAAATTTGCATTTTCTGTTTTAAAATATGATATAAACAGGAATATAAAATTGTATATTAAAATGTATGAATGTATATTTATAATCAGTAACCTAATTAAAATGTTATTCTATGATCACTTAACGGCCGTGAGTAATGCGTCTGGTAACGCAAGAGCCTTTAAGCTATCGTGACCATTAAACAACATCAGGGTGTTATATAAAACTGTGGTATATATATCTGTATAAATGAAAGAAGAAGAACTATATATAATATAATATATGTATATGTAATATTATAGTACTTTCGAAATGTGATTAGATATTTAACAATAATATTGAAATTTCAATTAAATCCAAAAATATTGTTGGTTTGTCTCAGTCTTAAATAGTGACATTGAATATAAATGATGATGTTAAATATTTAACTTGAAACTTGAAACAAAACAACTTAGTACATTATATGCACCTACAACAAATATACCCGATAAATAAAAAACAACAAAAATATAATGAACTATATGAGATTTGAAAAAACACTCTTGAACAAAATACATTGAAGATGTATCAGAGGTAATACGTTGAATGAATTAGTCTAACATCAAAGAAACTTCCACATCAATCTCTGACAGAAGTTTCTAATGAGGCAATAAATATATTACGTGTATTGTGGCCGTTACTTTAGATAATATATAAAAATGTATTATAACTTTTTTATTATAAAGAGATGATTTAATAAGTAAGAGAATAATACATTTTTCACCTACCATTTGACGATATTACTCGCTCCATACACGCTAAAAATACGCATGAAAGCTGTGCTAACAAAATTACTTTGTAAACAAGTTAACCCAGATTTATGAAGGAAGTTTCAAATAAATAATTTTTAGGGGCCAAAGTTAGCCGGCAGGTGTCCCTTAATATTTTTTTATGAAACTCGAGTAATGCAATTATGCAAATTCAGAGTGATCGTAGGAAGTTTTCGTCGTTTTTGCTAATCTAAATTGTTTTAATTTTCAATTTGTGTGTCCTTGACTCGTAGTTGGTAAACATATTGAAAAAAGAAAAAGGGACCATCTGATCCAATTTGGAAAAAAAAAATATAGAGTCGTCTCCTCACTGTTGTACCAACTTCACGGTATTTATAAGTGAATACTCCTCGACGGAATTCCCGGATTCTAAATATATATTAAAATTCATAAAGGAAAACAAAAATAGTATTATAAATAAAAATAAAATAAATGTATATAAAATTCAATAGAATTGAAAAAGATATATATTATTCCTTTCATCTTACACATGACCTAAAGTATTGTTAAATATAAAAGATATAATGTGATACGTAAGAATCTCTCATATAGATAGAAAAAAAAAATCTGATATTTGAATAACAAATTTAATTCTTTATTAATTTATATCACACTCTTTTGAGCATAGAAGTATCGTATAGGTTTTTGTTCATGCATGCAATAATACATTATATTAATAAAAAAAAATCATTTTAATTTATTTAAAAAGTATATATGTTTAAATTGTAAGAGGAAGTTTCACTGCAATTTATTGCAACGAAGTTAAATAGAGTTCAGAATCTGTCATCAAATAGATTTATAATCAGGCGACAAAAATAAAGACAAAATGTTTCTAGCCGGCTGGAATTAAAAATAGTTTTGTACCGAATTGTAAGAGTGCTTCGAGTTAAAAAATGCCATTTGACTTCATTGTTATTCAACTTTTATAGAAGTAGTAGGAGCAAGTATCAACAACTGTCTCTGTTGTCATAATTAAAAGTTTGAAGCCTTTAATCTGATACCCGTATATAATAAAGGATTTATAAATAAATACTCTTATTTGTTAATTTAGATACTGTTTAGCATAAATAACTCTTGGCATCAATTATTATCAGATCGATGTTTATCATCGAACTGGTACATTTAGTTTATTAATCTACAAATAGATCGATTCGGCTTCTATATTCTGTTTTTCTGAACTGAAAAAAGAAACAGTAAAGCTACGAATAGTCTTGATCCAAATAATTTTAATCATATTTTCATTTATACTCATAGTTTGTATATTAAACATACATATGTTATATATAGTTATAGTTATAATATTACAGACAGTAGTGACGTCAATATATAAATATACATGTACATCAATTAAAATATTAGCTGCTAAATTATAGACGAGTTAACAAATATGTACAACCAGTTAATTGGAAAATTAGTTTTATTGTAGGTGCTTAAAACCAAATAAAAACAAGTTCAAATTTGATTCCATAAGTCCTTTTGGGTTGTATATGAACATTATAATTTACTTATAATGTAGACAAGACTTTCCAAAAATAAGACTAATTGATAACATACAAGCAACATTATTTCGAATTAAAAGTTGAAGGGATAATGTATTGATTTAATTTCTTGACAATCGCATGGTTTTGATTCACGAAATTTAAGTTAAAAAAGTGATACAAATAAAATAATAAATATTTAACAAGATAAAAGAGAAGATTATTAGCAATAAAATAAAAAAACTTCAAAGGTTGGTCTTTTATTTCATATGCACCTTTTACTTGACTCCTTTCTATTAAAAGTACTAAATATTTTTGGTCAATAATTATTCTTAAATTATATGTTACAATAATATTATTAAAACTTATGGTAAACAATTTTAAGCATTTCGCAATAAATAAAACATTTGGTAGAATATCAAATTTTAAAATCGTGTAGTTATTGTAATCATAAATAAGCAAGATATTTCCTTGAACTCGTTGATCGACTTGATCAAATTCAAATTCACTTTAAGCCGTACACAGTGTGGGATACAATAAATGGTGAATGTCGCATCTCGTACAATAAGGTATCCATTTTGGCGGGATGATTCCCAGCTGACGTCATTGGTCCATCCGGCTGCGAAGCAAATGAAACTGTCTCCGTCCGGTCCAATCTACGACTGAACATAACTATTGTCACTTTGAAATAAATTTATATATTATTCTGATTATCAAGTCTAAAACTCTTGCCAAATATATAAGTATGTTTTAATGAATGACAACTTAGTGAATGTTATACCTGTGTCTAATATTTAAATTTTATTGTAATGTACTTTCTAAAATGTGAAATCACTTTCAAGGTCTTTAAATAAATAACATGAATGAAATAAAAAAATGTTTATGGATCGAATATAGATTCTTTAAAAGGACTATTCGTAAACTAATAGTAGTCCTCTGATCCGCATACTTCAGTTTCGGCGAAGCGCCAACAGCTTTAAAGGCAATGCGGCTGCACCTTTTTCATTTAGCTGTAGACGTATTGAGAGCAATTCCCCTTATCAGCTCTCGAGTTACTGAAATTAGAGCAATCCACTTCTTGTGTGAGAACGTTGATGATAAATGTTTGGTTTGGCTCGAGTTCGAAACGCTTTAGATTTACGTGTTTTTTACACCGGGCGAATGATGCTGTTTCATAGAGCCTCTACATCATTCCTGGATCCATATAAAGTTCATATTTAACTAGATCCGTATAACCATAGTTTCCATTCATCGTGTTTTAGTTGATAATAAATAAAGCAATTATTTAAAGCAAGTCATGTTTCAATGATATATTGTTTATGTGTTTTTCGATGCTAATAATTTCGTGCAATGTAAAGGTATACCTAAGTTGTGTGTGAAGATAAATTTTATAAAATTGATTTCATAAAGTATTATTTTAATACCGAAGTCATTTGAAATGCTTTATTGGCATCATTATATTTCGTATTCATTTCTTAGTCGAGTAAAACTTTGTCGTGATACACTCGAAGGCATTGGATTTATATGATAAGAGGCCCCGAGTTGGGAAAACTTTTCGAAATGAGTTTTGTTTAATGTACTGCGGATATAAACATATCTACTTACATTTTTTACAGAATAAATGTTTTCTAATGTCACATAATAAGTCAATGATATTTTTTTGTATAAATTTCAGATATCCAGTGACTTGCAATGAGTAAACTCAAAGGAAATAATATAAAATGATCCAATTATCTGATCTAATCATATGCTTTTATTATTTGTACTTTGTATTTTAAATCAAGAAAAGATACAGTCCGTTCCCTTCAAAAGGAGTAGAACAAGACCCCTTCAAGCTCCGCTGAAGCCAAATTACCAACTCTTTGGCCAGTTAAATGTTTATCAGGGCAACTTATTTATTGGGAAATAGCATCCGTAAACAAAATTTCCTTTTTCATTTGATCAGTTACCATCCTTTTGATCTAGAGAACCCTTATTGGCTCACAGACCTAAGGTTATTTCAAAATAATTTAAATTTGATATAAAGATTATTAAGTAAATTTTATTTATATATTTTCACTTATATCTGAATTATTCTAAGCATTAAAATTAAATTAATATTTGAAAATATTAAACACGAAGCTTAGTGTGACTTAAATATATATAAATTTGAGTGTTATAATTCGATTTTGTATAATTGGTGTATAATTCGAAATTTTATTTTTCATTTAAATACTAAGACACGGTTTATACACTGACAAATACAAAGATAATCTACAAACGTATAATTTATTATTTTATACTTTAAAGATGTTTGGATCCTAGTTGTTCGTCTTTGAAGGCAATTTCCGAACAGACGAAGTACATTGATGACATTATAGAAGACCACGTCTTGTTTATCGATTCCCTTCTCTTGTGATTATGTCGAATAAAAAAGTTATTGAAGATATTGACTTTTGTAAACGAAGTTACGTATTACGCAAGTATACAGTTAAATTTTTTATAATAGGATTTTTTATAATAGTTATAATTATTTCTAACATAATAACTTTAACTGAAATTTAATATTTTAAACACCAGTATAGAAAATATAGGCTTCCATTAGCACGCTCAGAAATAAAATTGTTTTTCATACTCGTAGGACGGCAACCGTAATATAACTATTTTGTTGTAAAAATTTTCACTGACTATTCTTTACGGGTTTTCGATTTTCCACTCGGAATAAGAAACTATTTTAACAGATTATTAAGGTTAATTGAATTCCTATAAATCATAAGCTGTTTCTTAATCTACAGCGTTACAGACACAGTCGCTGATATGACTAGTTTATAACACGTCTTATATAAGAGACATTTATTCATGATTCGAATTATTCTGTAACCTGTTGAATATTGATCACGTCTTTGAAGGCAATTTACGGAGATGTTAGCCGTATTGAGCAGCCATTATAGTCGATGTCTTCAATCCGCCTTTAATTCTGTCAACGGAGTGTCATGGGGCAATTTTATGATTTGAGGTTTTTGTTATTCAGTATTACATCCAAATAACCTGAATTTTATTAATATTAAATTATCATCTTGTAGAAGAAAAAATTGTACGTAATATGTTATCAAAACTAAGTTTATATGAGTAGGTCGAGCAATGACTTTATATTAACTATTAATCAAACCTTTCAGATATACCTCGATAAAAAAGATAAATACATTTAACTTTTCTTTTAATATAAGAATGCGGATATTTGTAACTATATATTGTGTATGGTGTATGATCGTTAAGACTGATAAAACCGAAATGATTATCGATGTGCTAAGTATTACTAGTTTCAATCTCACATATTTATGACATTTTAAATTATTCTCAAGTAAAGTAAGGTAATATACTTCATCGCAGATAATAATCGCTTAGCGACCAATAAGTGTCTTCACTTTGACGCTAATACAGGTATTCAGACGAGAAACTCAATAAATAAAGTAAAAATTACACCCACTGTCTCGATCGAAGATAGTTTGCGCCTGATTGGTCTTCCGAGAATTATACACCAGCAAAGCTCTTTGATGAAGGATGTGAATAGTGAAATATTATAATTTTTTTTTTTCCAAATTTGTTTTCTTAAACTTACTATAATTTTATTTGATTAGTGCAATTGAGATTAAATTAACTTTAGAAAACATTACAAAAAACAGATAATTAATTGATAAATAAAATAAGAGAAACGAAGAGTTTTTATGATGTAAATAAGAATATGTTTCTGATATATTAAATTATAAAGATGAAATCTTTCATGTCGTCGGTGTGAGACGCGGTCGTTGGAGCAAACGCCTCTCAATGAACGTTCAATATATTAATATTCATAGTCTAGATCAGACGAGATACGTTTAATAACATTAAATTTTAATTCTCCTTTTAAATGGAATGGGAATTAATGGCTCGACAAATCCGCCTCCGCTGGTCTGTTTCGCTTTATCTTTTTCCTTCATGTCACAGTCGCTGGGCGTAATACCGCAAATGAATGCGGATCCACCGGCTCGCTGCGGCCTTTCTGCGGATTTTGTGTTGATTTGTTATATCCAAACCCCAAGAATGTTGTTGTTTTTAGAAACACTACATTACCCATTTTATTATGCGAAATAAATATAAACGGTTACAATTACAAAATGGATTGCAATAACAAATTTTACAAGCCACAAAAGTTTAAACTTCTACTACATTACGCCGAAGTATCAGATAAAGTCAAATCTTACCTAATATATCCTTAAGCCCATTACGTTAGAAGTTTTTAGAGTAGTAGAAAAACTTGGTAGAACTCCGTCCGACTGTATGACAACTGATAACAGAAGTCGGCGACACTCTGAGCAATGGCACGAGTTGAGGAAGTTTCAACGACGAGGATGTTAAAAGAATTTAGGTCACATTTAATAAAATTGCGTGGATTGTATCGAATTCCATAAATTAAGTAAGTCTCTTAACTTATTTACATGCATTATGACTAGTTTTAAAAGATTCCTTTGAAGTTCTAAATAAGGTGTACCTAAATAATTTCTGAGAATTAAAATTGAGACAAATTTGGTGTTGTCAGATGTAAGTTCCGAGGAAAAGAATCACTACAAAGTGCTTGAACAACACAATTTAAGAACAAAGTAGAAATGGATAATTAATAAGTCCTGCTATGTATAGCCTATTAACAAGCGAACTGGGTAAGGCTTATAATTCATTGTTAATACCGATCATAGATTTCTATGATAAAGTCCTCGTATCCGTCTAATTAAACTAATTAGAACAAAGCTAATAAGGCTACGTTACAATGAGATGTCTTGGTAAAAGATATTGGAAATGTGCTATGTGTTTGAACAAATGACAGTTTTTTCAAAGTGGTGAGGTTTTTAAGGTACATACAGCTTAGGCAGGGGCTACATTAGACAAAATTACGACAATAAGTTAAATTTTCTTATTTTTCTAAGTTTACGAAAAGTTTCATTAATTTTAAATTACAAATACTCGAATTAAATTGATAAAGGCGATCTTAAGTTAAAACGTGACCAGGAAAATTGGGGCCTATTTTTAATATATTGTATAGATCTCAGAATTCTCTATAAGTAGGTATTGTAACGCGTAATATAAAACCACTAAAATATAACTACGAAATTTTCTAGTGACAAATTGAATCCCATCAAGATAAGAGTTCGTATATGTTTAGAAAGAATACGTTTACCATATATTAAAAAGTGTTCTTTATACTATTCAATTGGAGTTCTAAATATATTTAAGTTTAAAAAAATATTTTAAATATTTTGTATGGAAAAAAAAATTGTTTTTGGGATATAAATTATAATTATAGAGGTAGACCGCAGATCAACTTGTGTTTATACGAAATAGGAAGATTTTATTAAATAAAAAAAAACACTTACGCAATAGTTTTCATTTAATGATAATACTAAAACGAGCGGGGAACTTAATTAAGTAATTCAACCCCAAAAATGCCTTACATAATTTTGGAAAAGAGCTGATATTATGACACGATCGTTTTGATAGTAACCAAAATATAACTACAACCGTTGCTAAGAAACTGTCTTTTTAATCAAAAAAACTGCATCGAAATCGGTTGATCGGTTAGAGACCTACGATTCTATAAAAAACACACACATGCACCCACGCCCGCATCCATGTACGCACATCAACACCAAACTTAATACACCCCTGTCTTTTCATCAGAGTATAATAAAATAATTTTAAAATACGATTAAATAATGAATGCTCTTATAGGTTCTTTGTAATATTATATTTATAGTATTTTACATTGGTATGTCAAAAACTTCTTTGGAACTTTTGTTAACAATACAACTTATATTTAAAAGTAACATAAATACATCCATATAGAAGTTTATATAAAGTTTCTCTGAGAAAATAAAATGTACATCGTTTCCTTTTTGCTCGCTATCACTTGTTTCCGCACTCCTCGTTTCGCACAAAACTGGCGTCTTCTGAATATTTAATTAAGACGTATATTTTTTACTTAGAGCACTTGAATTTACATGTTATGAGGAATGCCTTATGACTCGCTACGTGATGTCAGCTACGGTACTGTTATATTGCAAATAAAACATATTTTGAGACACGCAAGGAATTTTCCTGTCGTATTTTTTGTATAGGACCTAATTGGTATACACGTCTACGTGGTTAGTATATGGATAGTACATTTTATTAATATTATATTATTAGATATTTCTATTTTGTGAAACCTTCATACATCTTTTATGAGACGAAACCTCTTTGCATTCAATGGATTCACCGTGCGGGTTCCAGGTCCATCGCGTTGCAGGGAGAGGAGCTTCAACGGTGCCTGGGACTTGCGATATAGATGTAGGTTTATTGGGCCCCTATCTAACGCGCGTTAAACGTTCACCTTCACCGTCCAATCTCCTCTCTACATAAACAAATTTGAAAAGAATCTACTTGGGCTGCCTTTGAAGTACGTTCCAAGAGTAAATTAATGTCAATTCTGGACAACCCCAAGTCTTTTAGTAGGTGGTAGAGAAATTTAGCCGTTATATTTCTCGCTCCCACTTCCATCGCGTACAAATTCACGACGAAACTGTTTCTAGTGCATTCGTTAATGAGCTCGTAATATTTATTGATCTTGATGGTATGATCTTTGGGAATTTTGATTTCCCAAGGAACCATAAGCTCTATAGAATATCTTCTGGGCTTTTGTATTGTCCATTCTGAAGCCGCTTTAAGAATAGAGTACGGCTTGACGTTTGATTTTATAGCAATAATGCCTTCTCTCACAAAGCCTACTGTTCGCCCGGTTGTTGTTATTTCCCTTTGAAATACCTATTATTTCCCTTTGAAGTACCTTACATCCCACCAGCAAATGCTTAGCAGTTCCAAGTGACTTTCTTCATATATAGCAAGTTTTTTCGGTACCTTTACCCCACCTTACTAAATTTTTCTAATCTGAGAGAGTCATCTGGAACGCATTGAGATAAAATTTTAGGAATGCTGGCGATCAATTATGGATTAAGGTGCGCCATTTTGATGCTAATAGGATGCAAAAATCTCCTTATTCTAACCATTTATTCTGCATCTCTAAACTTATTGCATGGATTTTATATTTGTCATTCTTGTCTTGCGAAATTAAAGACTTTAATATATCCGTATCTGGGACTTTCCTACATGATCCTAACCCTACTCTGTCACTTTATGCTCCTATCAAGAACTGCTTATGAAATTGAAATCTTGACTCCAGGTCTAGAACATCTTCGTCTTTTGGGAGCAATGTAACGACGTTGTCATGTTATTACCCAAGGATATATCTCTAAGAATCTGTTAGGTCTTTATAGAGCTCCGATGACCTTTTTAGACTCACCCCGAAATGATTGCGATCCCTGACTCAAGCCGATGAATCAGCTAAACATCAGCTAAACATTTTTTTACCCTTGAATCTAATTTTGACAAAAGGATTTTATTATAATCATAGACGAGGAAAAGCCAATTTTAACGTGAAGTTAGGGAAATATCGTAGATTCAAGCTCTTTTTTCCCGTTAATGATCTGTTGGCCATCTACCTTGTTGAGATCGTTTAAAAAGCTATCTACTATTCCTTCTAAAGATGGAGTACGACCTATATTATCAATCTTAAGACCGGTAAATTTAAATGGTGCACTTTCCGTAAAACGCATTAACCGCCTAACGATAATCCTGGATCTTCTAAGGTATATCTTGTTCTCGTCCACTATTAGAATTTATCCACTTCTTCCAGTAGTCCTTAACAGTGTTAGAGGTTAGGTTTGAAGGCTAAAGTGGATTCTGTGTATTTATTATTTAACTTGAACAGATACCCCTATTTTTCTCATTGCTGGTAATTTTATGTACTCAGATATATTATCATATATTTTAGTACAAATATGTCTACATAAGTTAATTTACTGTTTAGTGTATATATCAGTAATACTTTTGTATTATCATCGTGTTTTATATCTGTTAGCGGCCCGTCCCGGCTACGCACTTGTAAACATAAATAGGTACAGATATTTAAGTTATAAGCATGCTAATTAAAACGAATCACCAAAATTAGAAAAAAAATGTGTGCTTATCTAAAAGCCTCCCTGTTTTTTCTCTCTTACTTGGGGAGGAAAACAAGGAGAGTTATGTCAGACTCTCGTCCTGAAAAGGACGCACTACATACTAAAACCTCACAGGTGTCCCGCGTGCCTCTCTTCTGCTAAGCCACAGGGCCCGCAAGGCGACTCTGTTGTGGTTTAGCAGCAGCTGCCCCAAAAGGGAAAAGGGACAAGGGAACCTTGCGTAGGTCTGCTGTGATATTTGAAGATGTCAACAAAACGTATTGATTTTCAGGAGATCTTACTAGAGAAAGTGCCACATAAAATTGCCTGTGGAAAGAGCATACTTTCCTTAAGTCGATGACAATTATGGAAAAAGTTAGTCCCTGTGATTTATTTATTGTTAGGGTAAAGGATATTTTTGAAGGGAACTGTAACCTTTTAAAAGAAAAAAGGAACCATGAAAAAAGAATTGTTAAAATCGGTAGTACTTTTGAGTTTATTCGTTACGTATAAAAATACAAATCTCTCCTCTTTATAACATTAGTATGGATTGAAGTATTATTAAAATGTGTTATAAAGTTTTCCACCATACAAATACTAAGAAACTTTATTACTCTCATGTAGCATACATATGGTACGGTGTCTGAATTAACGTTGCTTTATGATGCTTTGAAAAGTTGTAACTTTACTATTTAAAGGGACAATGTGTGTGCTCCATACGGTGCATACAGAGAGTGGTTGGGGCCGGGCAATTTATGTGAGCTGCTAGCTTCGCTTGTTAACAATTATATTAAAATATATAATCTTACTTACAAAATATATAGACTTATAAAAACAAAACTAATTCATGAAAACTTCAGTAAAGTTAAATGTACAGATTCAATGATTCCGTAATTGAAACCTTATTGATGAAGAAGAGCCTCAAGCGAGGAATGTAAAGGAAAATAAAATGTGAATCGTCCTGTTCGTTTTGCCTCTAGCGTAGAAGAAAACAATTTGTTAGTACTTTGGGACTAACTTAAGGAATCAGGCGATTTGGATTTTTATACTAGTTCCCTTTTTTATTACAAGTATATTTTGGAGTACAGTCCCTAGTCTTTGATTAAGCCAACCACATATTGTAACTGTTGATATATCTTTTACATTACAAGACTATTTATGATTAATTATTAGTAGTTGACACTAGACTTGACGTGACATACGAGTATGTATGTATATTATCATATTAAGACTCATATGATATGAAATGTCTGTTTCATTAATTAATTAATTATTATGCAATGTGTCATTGGTAATTAAATCATAAACTTGATTTATATTTTCCATTTCTAAATTTGCTCAATTTATGTATAAAATGGAATTAATTGTGCGAAACATAAACGGAATTAGTTCAGTTCACATATAACGTTCACAACAGTTACTGTGTGCAGTTTTAGAGATGACAACCAAATATCAAATAAATAAATCTAACACAGATCATAATTTGATTGTTTTTTTATTACAAACTTTATATTTTTATGTATAAGGCTACCTAGCCATCAAATCCTTTTTCCTTCCATAAAAATCGTTATAAACTATATGCTCATAAAAATATTCATGATATAATGCGCTTTTATCGTCTATTAAATTTAAATTCAAATAAAGTAAATGAGAAATGTATTTGTATTTTATAATATAATATTTGAATATGTTTATATTTATAATTAAAACTGTTTAAAATCTAAAAAAATGAGTCAGTGGTTATGTATCGAATATTAAGTATGTAGCTTAGACAAGCTAAAATTTATGTATAAAAATTGTTAGTTTCATTCTTCCTGCATCCAGGTTGTTTTATAAATATTTTTTTTTAATTAATATATATTTTATTCCTACAAATTTGAATCTAAATGGCATACCTTTAATATAATCAGGTATAATATTGTACGTGTATAAAAAGTTACTGGATCACGTTTAAAACAGCTACATGAATAATTATAGCATTTAGCAATACATTTAATTCTCAGCCACATTTCCGTCAGATTATCTGACAATCAATAAACCAGCGTAGCTTGCATCATTCAAGATAGTATCGGTGTTAAATTACTCCTTCCAGGTATGCTATCGCTTACCGTCTAGTTAGTGTGTACTATTTAAAATCTAGATAATATAAGCGAAAGGTATAATAAAATAATACTAGTGATTTTTTTTTTGGGAAACCAATCTTCAGTTAGATAGTGATGTTTCCGTTTTCAAAACGTATTAAATACTATAATTTTTTTCACATTTTTATATCGATAGTTTATATAGTTTCATTCTCTGTCCAAGAAAATATCACAATGTTAGAGACAGTACAAAAAAATATTAAAATTTCTCGCCTTTAAAATGATCCTGTATTGTGATTATGATTTTTATTAATTTAAGGGTTTAAGAAAATCCATGAAAATTTGACAAAAAAAATATTAAACTGTGTATAAATTTCTTGAAACTTTTATAGATTCTAATACTATTGTGTTTATACAAATATAAAAAGGAAAAGAGAAATCAAGACTTTTCTTGTCATTGCTGAAATAGCAAAAAGATTTATTTTTAAACAACCTACTAAGAAATAGATAATGCAAACGATTCCCAATGAATGGGTCATTCATATAAAACTAAGATCTTCTATCTTTGATCTCATACTTCAGATATTTTGAGAGCTCAAAGCCTACGAAAACACTTCATATGCGAGCGCAAAGCGTATTCGGAGGCTCCATATGCGTTGAGGTTGTAAGAAAAAATCGGGCTTTCCCCTTTTCTTTGAAGGCTTTTCAAGCTCTTGTGAAAGGGGTTGTCAATATTTTGAGCGCCATGAATGGGCCATGTAGTGGATCTCAATGGCGGCTTAAAAACCTACGTTGGACCATTTGTATCGGATCTACCGGCGTTATTATTCACAATAAAATTATGTAAAATGAATATTATATATATATTGGATTGAAAAGGTTGTATTTATAGATGAATTCAATAAAAATAACACACCAGTGCTTCGAAAAATATATGATAAAGAAATCACACACAAAAACTCCACGAATACAGTATGTTAAAAATAAAAAAAAATGGAAAAATGTGTCGATAGCTATGGTAAACGGTAGTAATGCTGCCTCGTTTCGAGATGCCTCAAAGCCAATTAGATGCGGCGACAACACAAGTGCTTGATGAATAGGAACCCGAGTAGGACAGACATGATACTTTGCTACTAATTACACGACTACACTAATTATAATACACGATATGCAAAGAATACGAAAGATAATAAGCTGAAGATAATTAACAACCAAATGTATAAAATACTTCAGTTGATTAAATTATACTGACTATAATGATTAATATTTTATATGATTTCTCTAGTATCATAAAATTTTAAAGGCTATGTTTTAATTCGATGTGACATCACCACGCACGGAAATATTTTCACAGAACTCGTTTTCCAAAACAAACCTCTAATTAAAGTGTGGCGCAGAAAATAAGTTTTCTTTTTATATTTGTTTCTTTTGAATATATTCAGCTGAGTTTAAGTCGCGATTTTTTAATAGAAATTAAAAAAAAACTTGTCGAGATTTTTTTTCAATGATGTATTATATACTAATGTTTCAATGTACGTAAGACATTTTCATTTAAAAACTGTTAAAATGAATATCAAAAAAAGTCTAAATGTTTGATGTTAAATAAATATTTTGGCTTAATTTAAAATAATACTGAAATCAGGACATTATTAGGTAGACTATGCTTAAATCACTAAGCTACTTTAGTGTATTACAAAGTATGAAGATATTGCAACGAAATTAGAGCTAACTGCAATTAAGTTTAGAAACTGCAATTTAGTTTGAGCTGTTTCAATGCATATAACTAACAACACAGCTGGGACGCGCTTTAAAGTCAGCACGTCATATGAATCATCTAAAGCGCCAGAGCAGCATGGAAGACGGTAGTGTTACTTAACGGTAACTGTATAAAACCTGAGTTAACAAGAAAACTACCTGTTCAGAGATTTATTTTGTGTTAAATGTAATTTTTATCCTTTATTATAAAACTGATTAGGTATTTTTTTTATTTAATAAACTTAATTTTTTGTACCAAATTGAATAAAAATCTCACAAGAAAGATACAAAGAAAAAATATGTATAGATAATTTTCAATCGATTTTTAGTTGTGTATTTTAGACGTTAAATGTCATGTGAATAACAAAGTTATGTATGAATATATCTCTAATAACCGCAAGAGATCGTTAGATTCTGGCCCGTCATTAAATACAAAATGGAAGAGGATGCCGTCACATTGATTGAGCTGAAACTTAATAATCCTTCTATAAAATCTCTTTTATCTAAAAATCATCGAGAATATGGCTTTATTTCTGAAATCTTCCAATACTTACAGACATGAAACTGAATCCGTATTGATTTTAACCATCCATCATACTTTTTGTATTCGTGTTTGTATGATATTGAATTTATACCATCAGATATGAAAACCCCTCAGGCAAATTTTGATCGAGACTTCAGGTGTTGTGTATAATAAAACAAGAATTACGTAGCGTCTTGACCAACTTCAAAGGTTCCATTATACCGAGTAAATATACCAAATATTAGTATAAATCATAACAGAGTCTACGTCCTTCAGAATAAAGGTTTTATTTCCGTAATCCATTTTTGTACTTGCGTCATTTTCGTTTATGAAGTGAATCGAGAGACGATACCAATATTCGGGAAGTCTTGTTAGTCTCAATATGTTCATAGTTTTGAGTGTGTATTAAATTATAGTTGGGCTTTATTTAGGATTAACTTTGGGTTTCTATGAGCTATTCGGTTAAATGTATGGAAATTAGTTTCATGCAACACATGTATGTCCTTGTACAGGTCACTTCAACAACTCACGTAATATGCTTTGTTCTGTAATACTTTAGTTGGACTAGTTTGATACAATAGATATTAAGTATATGTTACCATACCTACAAACCTTCAAGTAGATGAATAAAGATTTCTTATTTGTTAAATTTGCAGCTTCAATCCGTTAGACGCAGACTGATTTCCTGTTTCCGTTTAAATATTGTCCCACAGAAAGCAGGGCCGGGACCAATACGGGTTTCAATTCACTTTTATTTTAAAAATATTTCTCAACTGTTGAAAAAAGCCAAATCTAATCTAAAGTGATATTCCATTAAAATAAAATTAAAAAAAACTTAATAACCAAGTTAAAGCTAATTAATATTTATCACTAGAGGTTTGAATAAAGCTGAGTTAAAAGAAATTGTTGTTTTAAAAACATAAACTGAACGTCCAAAGTTAGGAACAAAGGTGCAAATATTATTTTGGCAAAGATATGTTTCAGACAGTTTTTTGAGGTGCATATAAAACCAGCAAGTAACAAACTAGTTATTACCCAGATAGAAGTCGACACGAAGTATACTTAATAGAAGCCTATAAATAAAGTACGTCAGTGATAAGTCATCTTAATGTAGGGTTTCACTTAAAGGGGCGTTAGACGCGTGACGCAACTAATGGGATTTTGCAAATAGAGGGGAACCACAGAGCAGGTAAACGAATTCTCTATGAAGCTTTTACAAAAATATAGTGAATAAAAAATAATTTTGCTTATTAACATTGATTGACTTACTGTGACAAAATAAAAATATAAATTGTAACGAAACTAATATTTTTCGGATATATAATAATGTCATCATTCATTCACATCTCGTCTGCATGTGATCACGGTAGCTAGAAAGTAGCCGAAACGTCGGGAGTAT
>JAAAKD020000098.1:452620-470264 GCA_010014825.2 Danaus melanippus
GACACTGTGACTTTGACTAGCGTTATATGTGTTCTTAGAAAATAAAAACATCTCTAGACACCATGCAGAAATATAATCTGTGGCATCCAAGTTAAGATGCATTTAATTATTTATTTTTTGAACGAAACTTTCACTTAAATATTTCATTAAGCTCCTCCAAAGATTTAAAATACTTTTATCCTTATTATTTTACAGAGGCGTGTGCCGGAAAATACTTAAAATACTTTTGAGATTGGAGGTTCACCCTCAAAAATTGGAGGAATTTTTCACTTTATAAAATATTCCTTTTCAGTATATTGCTGTGATTATTTAAATTAATTCTTATGCAGAGTATGGATTATCTTTTTGAAATATTATTGTTAGTGATGAAAATAAAATAAATATTTTTTGCAAGACTAATTAACAGTAAATGTTCAGAAAATACGATTATTTTTTTAATTTTTATAGACTAAAGGTAATTTGTCCTGTTTTACTGAAGCGAAGCTTACGTTCCCACAAAACAGAAAACTTTTAACCGAACCACATACTTTTAAGGAAACAATCCAATTAAATCTACAAGACCCGAACTAATAAGAAACTACTTTCCAATACCGAACTTGGAAACAACATGTTCTTTACATTTTCTAACAGTAAAAAGAGTTATAAATGTTGCAGAACTCCCAGAGTCGCATAAAAATCGCTATTTAAGTAGGAAAGTAATTTACTTGACTCGCCTGGTACTGCGGTTTCAAGTCTAATGAAACTAATTTCGCACAGTTCAGTCTGTTATGGTGTGCATTTACGTCTGCGATGAGGTTCGTGCGGTTCCTAATTGCTGACAACTTCACGCCTTCAAACTACCATTCCTTGTTCCATGTAATTAAAAGTAATCCGTCTATTTTCATTTCATTATCACCGATATCCATCCAACGCTGGTCTGTCAGTGAATAATCCGCGTTAAAAAGTATAAAACTATAAATTCCTTCAATCAAAACTTCAATAAACAAAACATATTGACCAATATCCTAAACGACATAAATTTTAAAACTCATATCACAGTATTCCATGGATTTATTCCATTGAAAGTACATTGAAATCAACAAACGGTTCTAAGATAATAAAAAACACCTGTCAAAACAAAGTTAAAACTCGGCTAAGCAGGGATTATACAATATCATGTTTATAACAAATAAAAACCGAAACAGGTAAAATACGAGCATATTAACAATCGACCGCTCATATAAGCCTTTGATCTATTGTACGTTGATATAAACCTACAATATGGTTTAGGGTTCGTTAATATAAAATTATCGGATAAGTTAATAAGAGGATTATGATAAAGTTTATTACCCAGTCTCATAAACATGCTTAATGTTTTTATTGTTATTATCATTAAGCTAATGTCTAAGACCGCATTATAGTTGTTATCGGTGTAGAGTTTTATATAATATACGGAATCAATGAATGAAAAAAGACTTTTTCATTGGTTCGTGACAAAATGCAATAACCGATCATGTAGGCATGATACGTTAACATATGCGCCAGCCGCATTGTCCTTGCCTTGTCTTCACAAAAACTATTATGTTTGTAACATCTTTCTACTTTCGTAATATAATCTGGCATAAACAATTCTTTCTTTTGTAACGCCACATATAAAAGTTTTACGTGAGGGAAGTAAAAGAATTTGCAAACGAATAAAATTAAAAAAAAACATTGTTGAGTAACAAAAGTTGAAACTGGTATAGATATTATTTATCTATTATAAATATTAAAATTTAATTAAACAATAGTTATAGATACAGCTCGCGTATATTTTAGGTATAAACTTTTAAAATATTCATTTCTAATCCGAGCGTTTCCATTATTTTGCATTAATCATGTTCGTGGTAAGACGAGATGAAATTGTGAATATGTTGAATCCAAAATTATTAAACGTCTGGTTAAAAATACAAAATGTAAGATGAATTTAATAGACGTAATTAGCTGAACTAATACAAGTTAATCAGTATTAAGACTACTCTTGAAAACCTTCATCAGCATCAGCTAAACAAATGTTAAAAATAAAGTAATGTTAATAACTTAAGCAATGCAACAAATATTTGTCGCATAATATGTATATTATTAAAATTATACGTCTATCGACGGAATTATTCTTTACTGCATTTAATGTTTTTCTCTCAAACGTTCATTAAATTTTGATATGTACTGATCTGGTATTAATGAAGTTATTTCAATAATTATTGTTTTACATTTGTAATAAAACAAACACCTAGTGTATAACTGAATTAAAACGTATATTTTTGTAAGTTCTCTTAAATATTCTTATTCAAGTATTGACTGTGTAAAAGTAATAAAAAGAAAAAAGATGTAACAAAAGAGTATACACGGAACAAAACCAATCACGCGCTAAGCTTGGTTATGGATATACCCGTTCAATAAAACAGTTGCCTACCTACAGCCATTTATCGGATATATGAATTATAAATAAGAAAAACGACGCACTTCTACCATAAACTCCATTTGAAGCACGCAATACTTAAATCTTAAAACGGATTGATTTAGAATCAGACTTTGTTTGTGAATTGGGTGGAAAAAACTCTTTAAATATTAAAATTCCTTTCCGTTTTGTTTTGCAAACAACTTCATTTTGACTTCAAGAAGAGATAATCATCAATCCATTAATTCCTGAGTTAAGACCTTCAAAGCATTCTTTCTATCGTAAACTTAATTAAATATTTCATTTAGCTCCTTAAGAAGATGTCACAAAAGATATCGTGATGCATCAGTTTTTTATTTGGTATACGTACCTGGTTTATCCAAATCACTGAGGAAGTCCTCGGTGTCGGTGTAGGCCTTTGACAGGCCTAACGCGAGCACCAGCCAGGCCCACGCGGTCCACGGCCACAACATCGCCTTTACCTCACGGGTACATCACAACACTCATCACTCAAGTCCATTTTACTTTGGTTCAATTGAAGTGTACCTGGAAAAAAAATATTAAGTAGGTTACATTTTTTTTTTGTAATCAAAACTTGAAGCTTTGAAACTCAGACCAGCCATATAGGTTAAAGTTTTTGTTGAGTTGAAACTCGACCCTCTCTGAATATAAAATAAAAAATATTGAATAGAAGTTGGTGAACATTATGTTTCAAAGTCTGATATAAATTCATAGAACTTTAACGTTGACATTTCTATTGTTCATAAGTTTTCATTTGTGTGTGTGTTTTTTTTATTCAGAATATAACTTGAAGAATTCGTTTCAAATTATTTGGATCGTTTTATTATAAATAATATAAATAATATTGTTACAGCTGTGATTCATTTCAAAGCGGATTTAAAATATGATCTCACTTTTAAAAATTATTTAATTTACTGAAATCATACACAAGCTGCCTTTAATAATGGTACAGTTATCTCCAGCAGTAATAGTAATGATTTCGTTTTAATCTTATAAAACCAATACCGCATTAATAGGCCATTTAATAATTAAAATGTTTGACATCATTTAGGAAAACAAGCTGGTAGGTACTCTTACTCCGCTAGACCGATATTGATCTATCATAGTCAAGAACACCCACAAGAACGTTGGCTTTCAAATTAAAAAACTCCATTAAAATCGGTAGATCTGCTTCAGAGCTGCGATGTCCCCGACAAACAGCCAAAAAGAGACATAAACACACACCCTAAGTAAAGGAATTCTCAAGACAACAAAACCTAATGTCATCTTTTGAAATAGAGCTAGGAACGTATATTACAGCTGTAGACATACTAATTACTCCAAGCAGGTAACGTAATTTATAAACGCTTCTTTTGTCAATAACATGCTATATACAAAAGAAATGAAAGAAATTATCATACCAACCAATAACTATAAGGGAAAAAATGAATGAAATAAAAATACGTAATAAGAAACCTTACGTTCGTCGAAAAACAAATAAGTGTTAAGATTTTTTGATTATTATAAGCATTATGTAATTCTAATAAATAATTTGAATTTTTTGTTTCACTTCATCGTCTCATGTGTGTTTTATGTGTAATAAAAATTTGTGTAATATTAATTTCAATCATTGCTAAAAAGATACTATATGTGAAAAACAGGAAACTTAATGTAACCACTATATTTTTTATAAACAAAGATCGTGCGACCAATTCAATATACTTAGGGTTTTAGTCATGATTTATTTGTAAATCATTTGTTTAAGATCGAAATTTTGTGTTTTTCACAGTGAATTACAATCAAAACAAAAATTTAAAATGACATAACATCGAGGTTTATGAAAGACGCTGGTACTAATAGATGTAGATATAATTTACATTTGGTATTTTAAAGATTTTTATTTCAGACTGTGAGTATTAATCTATTCCGGGTCTTAAGGGCCCACCAGCAATTGCTAGGGCAGTCACGTTTGAGCCCCGATGAGGTTGGACCCTTGTCATTCTCCGTCTGTCTGTCACAGAAGCGAGGTCACATTTATTTTTCTAAGGAAATAGTGCAAAAAGGTATCCTTTGGGAACAGTAAACTTTGGGAAGTAGACTTTAATAGACATGCTTCATAATACATTATATTCTAGACTTTAGAATGAACTAAACACTTAGAAATAAAGTATTATTAAGAAAAATTAATCTCTAATACGAAGAAAAGAAAGTAAAATAAAAAATACGAAGCAGATTGGAGGCAACCAAGATGTTCCCTGTTTGTTTGATGATATCAATTTATTACATATGGGAGAAAAACAAAAATGTTCTTTTTGAATTTTTATTATATTGAAAAGAATATTTCAGATATAAAGACATTTGGTTGAGTAAAGTGAATGTATTTAAAATTAAGAAATATTTCAAATATCTCAATAGCGAACCTACTTGCAATTCAATTTATATAAAAATAATGTAAATGTAATTGTACCAAACAAGTTCCTTGCCGATGGATAGTTTAATTGGAGCCTTTGTAAGTACTAAAATGTGTGCAAGTAGCTACATAAGACCAATTAACGAAGCGATACAATTTTTTTTCTAAAAAGATTTCATTATGATCACTACTTTAACTCTTAGATTTATTAAATACAAAATTTGTTCTCAGCCATGACCTTTGAACACCATCTGCAATGGTTAGTTTCAGTCATTAATATGTAAGAGTTATTAATAGAGCGTTAAATTTAATCAAAAATAAACCGGTCTTCTGTTAGCAATCAAGATGTAAATGTATCTCCTGATAATTTATTACAATGATCATAACAAGTTGAGTGACTTGTGCCGTTGGACGGTGAAATATTAAAGCAGCATCACTCTGCCATTCGTTAATGTCACTTCAAATTTTTCGATAAATAAGTCCGCCACGTTGCGTTAAGACTCCCAATAAATCATTTGTGTTATTTGTCAGAGAAAAATTTTAATCCCAAAAGTATATTGACATCGATTCTTTTCGCAACTTAATAATAATTGTGGTTTTTCATTTTAAAACTAACCAGTAAGTTAACACGTAACTCCACTTTTTGCCTTAGTTATGTTAAATATTGACTCAAATTTTTCTCATTCCACACTTACATGACCATTGACAATAAGTACATATTTAAGTATGCTAATGGTATAGATTTTGACTCTTGATTGGCATAAATTATTTCTTATAAGTTATGTTAATTATTTTAGTATAGAGGTAAAATTTCGTTTGTATTCCGCTGAGTATAAAATTCTAAACTGTTTAATTTTGACCAAAGCATGCTATTATAACTTTTTTTTTACAAAAACTATTTATAATTATTTATGTAAACGTGGATGTAAAATTACTTTCAAATCAAGACGGTATCATTTTTGCTTGTAACAGTAATAATTACACACACACACATACATATATGTATGTATGTACATATATACCAGTAAGTCCACATCCAGCCGTATTGATGTCTATTTTAATAATAAGAATGACATATTTAAAGGAATCTAACAAAAATAATCTAATGTTAAAACCATATAGTCTAAATTACAAATTCAAGCATCTACACAACTTGTCTTACATTCTACAACATTATCATAATTTGTAACAAGTCTTTTAGCATTGAGTACATACTACCTTAGTACTTTAGTAGTTAAAATAGAACAGCAACGTCTTCATATTGATCCTGCTTGAACATTTAACTGATTTTCTGCAGCGTAACTGACTAACAAGCTCTCAAATATTTATTCAATGTCGCTTGTAATAGCAGGTAAAGTTAGCCTTTCAGCTAGCCATGAATTTAGTTTTTAATTAGACAAGCATTACGAAATTGGAGTGAGAAGAATATAAGTATTGGATTTGCTAAAATTTGAATTTAATGGTTTTTATGTGATCTAGTATGGCTGACCGAATTAAGCGTATTCGTTTTCATTTCATTCTCTAAGAGGAAATATGACGTGAAGTGAATGAAATTGTTGCTATAATGGAGTGGAAATTAATAAATTTCTCATTCTATCAGATTATTCAAAATGTCTTAAACTACATTTACATGTATAATTTAAAAATGGTAATAAATTAATTATGTGAGTTTTTTAAACGATCCCTGAAACTGAGTACACGGCAGATGAATGACGATTGTATGTTAGTAAGTGACAAATGATAACTATCATATATTCATATTATGCCACACAATTGTTCTAAGATTTTCTGAGTATTTTTATTGCCGTAAATATCCTCAGAGTAATTTATTTTTATATAGTAAGAACTTACTAACTGACTCCGTACCACGCCGTCATTATTCACATCCGCTTTAATAATACCAAACTCGATGTTTTGTTAACGCTAAATGCCAAAATCATTTTCATCGCGATCAAACAAAGAAAGAGGTTGGCATTCATGTTCATACATAATTTATATGGTATTACGCTAGACAGTATTATTTCAGAGTTGAAAAGACTTGGAAAATTCCCTCGTAATATCCACGGTATATCTAATTGAATATTTTTCGTTTCTTGATATTTTGAACGCCATAGCGTGGTGGAAACACGAGAACGTGCCAGAGTAAGATTTTACGAATATTTTTGATGTAAACAAAAGAATGTTATGTTTTTATCAAAAATACTAAATAAGAAGAAGGCGATATTGAGTTTCCTTAATTAACAAGTCTACCAAAATGAAAAATAATTTTAAGATTTCTTTTAATGTATTTTTTATGTCAAAATATGAAGAAATATATTCTGGCCATGAAATATAACCACATAGTACAATCTTGAGATGTTTCGTAGGGATAGAAACAAATACTTACAAAAACTTAACAAGGATGTGACAAGAACAACTATACATAAAGGCTATTCTGTTGTTTATAAAATAAAAGTTTAATAATAAAAGCAACCCAAATGTAACAAAAGAAATCTCTTACACTAAATATAATGATATTAACTTTAACAATGGCTCCATGTTTTGTGAATAACAATAATTTATAAAAGATTTTTATCACTAACACCAATTTACTGGGCCGAAAGATAAATGGCGTAATCTCTTTGTCGCGTTAAAGTATAACAGAGAAAAAAGAATTTAAAGGGCCATAACTCAACTCCTTTCTGGAGGAGGTAAACGAAAGGGTGAGAACATTGGATCATAGATCATATTGTTTCAATTACGTCTCCTTATTTAGTTTAGGGGTAATATTATATCTTATTCAGTTCTTTATATAAAAAAGACTACTTGAACTAAAACAATCAAATTCCTTTTTGCTCAGTATAAAATGATTTGTGCTTAATTTAATATTCAAAATAATTGAACCATCTCATAGATCAGTAGTTTGTGCCAAGTTATTGTCCCAGAGGTAATTTGGTCAGGCTGCATCTGCATATCTGATTAGGTAAGGTAAAACAACAGTAATCTCTCCGGGTCGGATGGTGACCGTAACTTCGACAAGTTAATAAACACAAATAATATGAAGAGTTGAAGTTTCGCTAAAAATAACTTTGGCCTTTTTACTTTTTATAGCTACACATATAGTTTTATCTTTTGAAAGCTTATTTTTCAAATTTATTCCGAACAAAATACATTTTAACAAAAAAAAAATTATCGAACAGGAAACTGGAAAGAAATAATTAAGTTTACTTGCCATAATATTATTGGGTACTTTTATATATATATATATATATATATATTTTGTTTTTAAATAAATTAAATAAAATGTTTTTCATTTTAAAGTCTTAGAATTGATATAATTATGTTGTCAATGAATATATAACTGGTCTTTGCTCTTATATTGTCTTATTTTATTTGATTTATTTTACTAATAGATTTTAAGATTTCTTTTAGGACTTTTCAAATTAACAATCCACGTGTATAATAATATATTATCTAATGGACTTTAATAAAAAAAAATAATTTGTATTTATGAGAATGTTAAATTACTGCTTAGGAATCAGGTTCGATAAAAAACCTCACCCTGACCAAATAAGTTAACTGATTTGATTACGAAAATACAAATAATAATGGTAATTTTTCAGGAAACCTAAATTACAACTACGGTAATGTATTTTAGTTTACAAATTCTCTAATCATTGCTTTGCTATAGGCTGACATTAAGTCAGTCTTATATCATTCAGTAACCCTTAAGTTTATTTTCTAATAATTTATTAAAAAAATCTCTTATAATGTGATGTGACAATTAAAAAAATGAAAGAGTTTTGGAACTACAAAATCAAAGTACCTATTGCTTTCTGATATTTTTTTTAGATTGACATTTTCCAAGGATACCTCACGAATGAGGGGATGAAGGCTACCTGAGATAAGTTTTGAGACATGGAAATATTTAATAATTGAACTTAACAGGTGAAACCGAGAAGAGCAGTTGGTGATATAAAATTTTAAATTTAGAAGGATATAGAGGAATATTCAAAAACGATATTTTTAAGATACCCTCATCAAATCTTTGAGATATGTTTAAAAATTTGAAAGAATCACCAAAATATGTCTATAAATTAAATAGGTATACGCTAGAACACAAATAAAAATCACATGGTCGAATGAAGAAACCTCCGCCTTTTTAAAATTGGTTTAAATCATTTTTAGAGTCAATTTGTTTAAACATTTTCATGTACTAATATTTTTTTTATATTCAAATGAACATATATGCATGTATTTATATCAAAATTTGTATATATATCATTTCAGAGAAATAGTAAAGTGTAAAAGTGATTTTTAAACCGGTGAGGTCTCTGATTTTTATTTTTCTATTTGCTTATTCACAGTTATTGAAATTCTAAAAAAAAAAACATATTTATTGCGATCTTCTGGCTATGTTCCAGTATTGCTTCTGATTTTGCTCCATTTGGCTTATAAATTTTTCATTTAAATCACTTATTGAATATATAAAAGTGCTCTAATATTATGTTATGAATCTAATTTCCGATTTGATGTATATATTACACCCACGGTGCTCGAGAATTACTAACTCTAAATGTGCCTTATTATTAATTTTTTTCACATTTTATAACAAAATATCACGATATCAAAACAATGTTTTAATGTCTTTATACATAGTAATAAAAGTATCAGATCTTGTACAACTTATTATAATATCGAACAATCTCGTTATCTGTGTGTTTATTATTCAAGTTACAGAGAATTGAATCCCCTAATTGCCTCTCCGCAACAGAGGATACCTTGATGAACTTTTTGAGTTTCGGTCATTTGACGGTGGTTCCTAAAAATTTCATTAATATTTTTTCCTCCATCTCCACAGCCTCGGAAAAGTTTTTTAATCTCAAAACAGAGCGGTTGTCAGGGTAGAATTACATTTACCTTTGTACTAAATATTTTATCGATTCTCGTATAAATCAGCCATCGGTATGTCAGAATTCTGTATTGTGTAATCGAGATAACGCTTTATTGGCAACAATATATCAAAGCTTTTCTTTTATTTATTACATTTGAAAAAGAAACGTCTTGTATTTGTTTCATAATACATTATTTTATATTTTATGGAATAAAATATTATAATACATACATTGAATTATACTGGTACTTGTATACGAAAAGAAGAGTAATAAATTAATTCCCTTATTACACACTTCGTCCTAAAATAAATGTGGTAATATTTTCGTATGCGAATAAATACATTCTATATGCTTTAGTTACAAAAATGTATATTGAACTCTATATGAGTCAGTTAGTGTAGTCTAGCCTAAACAAATTTAATTAAAGGAATTTATTTCCGCATTTCTTTCTTATTTGAAATTTTCAGACCATTGTAATTCGAAAAACACACAAAATAGAAATAAATTTCTAATACTGCTATTAGCTTCATGGTCTACTTTGATGAGATTAGTTTGTCATTACGAGGTCATTCCTTGTTTAGTTAATGTCAAATTCTATTACGAAGTCACTATATACTTTTATATCATTGTTCCTCATTTTTTTGCAATTTAGTCTTCAAATATTTATTTATAGTTCTTATACACAGGATGGATTTAATAAGAATCTTTAGTTTATTTTTTTTATGCTATGACTATATTCGCACTGAAATACGTTCAGTTTTACTGTTGATAAAATGGTTTGCCGTAAGGACTAAATGTCACGATTGACATATTTATGAAGATTTTCGAGGATGTCTTATTTTTTTAAGCGACACAGAGGAATACATGTCCTTTTATTCAACTTTCTTTTATGAGTGGCAGAATAAAAATCTATCGGGTTTTATTTAGTTTCTGGGTGCTATAAATGAAACTATACCATTGTTCTGTCGTCCTAAATCATCTAATACCTGTTTTTCAAATATCTCCTTGCTGAAATCAAATCCAGGCCCAAACTACAGCCCATACTATTAAAACCATACATCCTTGATGAATATTTCAACTTATTCAGCTCAGAGAAAATACATTAAACCACCAGAACATTCTTAGAAAATTTTAATTCTACCGGTTTTAACTCTTTCCATATTTCAATGACATGCTTGGGTCCACTAGTACGTTATAAATGCTTACTTTACTTCACTATTATTGCGTTAAAGTAAGTATATTATTTCTTTTACTTAAGAAATTTTATACATCAAAGTGATTTAAGTGCTTTCGTCAAATTTGTCAAAATAAAACTTTTTAGAAACTTAATTCACCAAGGCTTTCAAGACCGTGACCGCATTTAACAGAGCTTGAAGCAATGAAAAATAAAGTTTTGCAGTTGGTGGAAACTCCTGAAATTTGTATAGGGGTCTACTTTGACACAATGTAGAAATCAAAATAATCTGACATCTCATAATTTTAACCATATATTACTCCAGTATTATTAATGACGATGTAAAGTTTAACGAGGAAATAAAATTTTATTTATCTAAAAATAAAGTACAAATTTCCTGCAGCCAAATGCATTTAATAGCGCAGAAAATAAAACAGTTCTCCGATTTTACTGTCGATTTCCCTTTTCGATGCATCTTATTTCCTTTTTATTTACTGCATCTTATTTACCTCTTCTCTTGCCATTTAAATTGACATACACGCTTAGACGATTGATAATACTGATTTTATTTTTTATTTTATTCTTGGAAAACTTCAATAATATTGGTATATAACAGTTTTAATAGGAATGTTTTTATTATGAGTGTTACGTGTAGTCGTATACAAAAAATATGCAACTTCCAGCACTTAAGATCAGCGGGTTAGACGACCTATTAAATAAAAAAGATAAATTCTTCCGAGAACGGTAGTAAGCAATTATACCACGTACCTTAACTAGGTAGATCCAGAACTCGTTTGACTTATTTCAGATGATTTTGACACATTTAGGTCGGGTGGCCCAATGATCAACGTTATGGATACATTGAAATAGACGACAAAGGAGGCAGCAGGACTAGTGGACGCGCCTTGCGATTTCAATCTATATTTGGATCTCCTTCAACAATATTCCATTTGATAAGCTATAAGCTCCTTCCAGTTTTCTGACACTGTTTAAGTTCTATCAGCAAAGTAAAAAAATCCTTTTATAATACCGCGTAGACGACGCGAGTAGCCTTCAAGGCATCGATTACACAATTGACAGGTGACAAAATTTTAGAGCTAATTTTGCCCTTCTCTTCTCGAAGCCTATTCAAATCTCCACAGCCACAGATATTAAAACGAAAGACTTGAATCGGGCGCTCGTCGAAATTTTTCAGAACTAAAATATTTACTTTGAAGTGCTTATTTGGAGAAGGGTGAAAGGCCTGGGTTCTCGTACTGTACGCCTATCAACGATGGAGGTGCTAAGGCTTCACATCGAGAACTGGCTGAAAAGGCAACAAAAACTATAATGTTCAATTTTATACTATCTAACAATAGATAATGGCTGGTAATAAATATTACGCAGGTACCACCAGAAAGCATGAAGACAGGTTTCAGCTACCTGTTACAGATAATTTATCTTACCTTCATTAATCTTACCGTGAGCTAAGGTTCTGTCTGGGAGAAATAAATGCTGGAATGCACTGGTCTTCTTCTTTGAAACATTTATCGGCTAAAAGGAGGCTTCGGAGTAGATCAAGGAGGAGTTGAGCTCAGTTAAACTGCTCCACCAAAAAAGGAATAAGAGGGAGACGCGGCACTGCGGCCCAGTCCAGCCTAGACCTGAGGCTGTATTGAAGAGTATCTTAGTTCATTTTACTTAAAACCGTTTGTTCTTGTAAGGGTACTTTTAGTAGCCAGCTATATTCCCACAGGAGTATTGATTAATCCATTGGAGCGCTATCGTGCATGCAAAATCAGTTCCTTGGCATTGGGATAATGAAGGTCAATTCGAGGTTATAACAAGTATACCGATAAGTTAGGCTACCAAATCTTGTACAGCTAAGAATAACTTACGTTATCTAGCCAGGCATGTTATGAAACCTGTATTAATATTTAAATAATGATTTTATGGAATAGTAATTCTTTGACAATAGTTATCTATTTGTAAGGCACACAGCCTTCCTACAATGCAAAAAAAGAAACTTCCTATTTTCCGACAGATATGACCTGAGGGTTTTAATTTTGTCTTAAACGTTTAGTTACGACTGAGTTAAGTCACTGTGCTACATCTAAGACCACATCATCATATCCAAACATTTGAAAGAAATGTAAAATGTTAACCTGTTCCCAATAATATACATACATTTTATTAGAGTAACCTAGTAACAAAATAATAGCTTAGTTTAAACTAGCAACAAAATTATATGAGAGTTATCCTAAACAGGCTTTTCAGGTAAACAAAAATACATACCCTAAATTTCTTTTTATTGTGTTATCTGATATTAAACATTTTATATTAAAATTTATTAAATATAAATATATTTATATATTGAAAGTCAGACTACGAAAAAAGTAATAAATAATATGAGGAAAATGAAAATAATTAAATCATAATAAAGGAATTTTGGTTCCATCGCATTATTGTTAGATCTCATTATTTTTTGTAATGAGCCAATGTTATTAACCTGGAGTGAATTGAGGAAAAAAGAAAGGTGACATTAAAATTTGGGGGAAAACTCTAATATTTGTAACAAGTCAGACTTTTGTTTACAGCTTATTTGTTCTTACGTACCGATTCCGTTCCTCCATAAATATTTTTCTTTAATGAATGTTCAGGTGAAAGTCGAATTGGTTTAAAGGCTCTCATGAATTATTAAGTGAATTCAACAATGGTTCGATTGTAAATTACTATTGATAAAAAAGGCCTTCAAAATTTTTGAATATTAAATATATGGAACGAAATATTAATTAATGGTTCAATTTTAAAATAACAAGCTTAAAAGCAATAGCAAGTTTTAGTGCAAGAGCGATAGTGACTAACAGATTTTGAATAAAAATAGATATGGTCTAGATAATAGATGGAAAACAGTAGTATCTGAAAATAACCTGCGGAAACAATAGTACTACCGAATATTTAAATATAACTAAATAATATAACATCAAAAACTTATATATGTAGTATTTATAGTTGTAAGTAGTAACTGTTTATTAAGATCAATCTACAGGCAATCTTGAGTGGTTATATTTTTAGATAAGATATATTTTTTTGCTAAGGGAAATAAAACCACTTAAAATAAAGTAAATAAGGTAAATATACATATCTCCGTCAGATTAACATAAACATTTCACAGTGGTTGGAACGAGAATTTCAAATGTTAAAATTCTTTTTGATTAAAACATCACAATTTAAGTTTAAATTGAGAAACTTTTTGGGACGGAAGTTTTATTTTGCTCAAAATTGACTTTTTCAATACACTTTTGATGAAAAAATCTCAATCTAAAAAGCTTTTGGGATTTAATCTGAATAAAATTGCACTGATTTAAAAAATTTGGTCCAAGCGGTGGTCGATAGTTTATTTAACAAATTAATGTTTTTATACTCAACTAAAAAATTTTTGTAAGAAATATAATATTAATAGGCAAATTTGAAAATTATAATTTTGTTTACTTTAAAGAACTGAAATGGAATTAATATTATTCGGATTACTACGCCTATTTTAATATTTTCAAAAACTACATTTGTACTCGCGAGTTTTCGGTTACTTTGCAGCAACCGCGATCACTGACAGACGAGATGTGCTGTGTGTGTGGTGTGTTACATCCGAAAATATTAGTTTCGTTTAAATGAATACTCGCGAAAATCTTAGATCTCATTAAAATTTAATACGACAGTTAATATGAAAAGAATTATTTTTAAAGTCAAATTTGTCCTACTAAATACACAATATTAATTGAATTTTCCCTGTATTAGTTATGCCTTTGATTAATTTTGTATTTACTAGAAATTTAATATAAAACAAGCGTATATAATTATTGTGCGAGAAAATATATCGTAAATTGAATACTGATTAATACCCTAGAAATAACTCTTAGAAGTTTCATTATTCTATTGAAAACATTAAGCAAGCGGAGAAATTTACAGTTTACAGCAAAAAAACAACAAATTTAATGCAAGACAAAGAATACCTACGATCGTCCTACAACGAGCCTTTACTCTTTGCGAGAACATGAAAATTTAATCAAAACAACATCTCAGGGAGTTTGTAAGTGGCCCAGCCTTCCTTTTATTACTTTGATCAATGAACCGCGACATAAATTGGCTTCTTTTGATAGAATTACCAACTATTGTGCACTACACCAACCCACCAACCGCAACTACTTTATAATATTTGTGTGTCTATAAAGTTTTCTTTATTGAAACACAGTCGCGAACACATATAAAAATATACAAAGCGTTTTTTACATAGTATAAAAATATTCCTGTGGGCTTATTATTTCAAGACTTTGTGTCCTCCTATATTAAGCTATATATTATATTAGCCTAATATAATAAACCTCACTCAATATCTAAATTCTGGAACTATTTGTGATACAGGTGAAAATAATATTAATAGCTGCTGATTTTTTACGATTGTATTCGATATATTACACATCCAATCGCTTAACTACACATTTCGTTTCCACACTAATGACTTACAAAGGCCGCTAGCTAAAGTAGTTTTTAATCTGGGTTAAATAGACCTTGGATTTAACTTGTACTTAAATATTTAATAAGTAAACAACAGAAAACCCCTACTTCCAAGGTCCAAATTAACAAAAGATTTCAAAAGTTTCACGCCGCTCATGAAAACTTAAACAGCTACCCGCAGAAATCACTGAGAGAATTGAGAATTTTTTATGAATAAAAGGCAAAGCTGTAAGATAGTTTTATTTTTTTATAACAACTCTACTATGGATGAATGAAATACAAAATGATAATAAAGATTTACAGTACATAATATATATCAACATTTCTACATGGACTAGTTCCGTTAGCAACGCTTTATGTAACTCATTCGTAAACTATGAAGTTATCCATTTACTAAAGGTCAAATTTATATTTTGTAACTCTGCATTATAAATATTTAATCACTACGAACGGTTATTTTTATTTAAAATGATATGTAGAATAACTAATTATTTATGTAATTGCCTAATATTCTAAGTAGGCTTTAATTAAAATTCAAAGATACGCTATTTTAAAAAGCAGCAGATTCCTATGTCAACATAACCAAGAGTCTCAAACTTTCTTTATGTACATATTAAAATTTACATTTATTAACCCAGTTCTCGTCAGAATACATCTCAAAGCAAGTTGGAATAAAAGCTCTCAGTTATTTATAAGAAAGCATGAAATTTTAATACATAAACAGTCTTGTTACTTTTGTCTTGTACTTCAGCAGATAGCACATAAATAATAATTTGATACTCCCACAGTTAACTTGTTCTAACATTGTGGCTGCTTTCTGTTCTTTACTGTTGCAAATTTACAATTTTGTCATTTATATAAAACTTCAAAACCATTAAATAACTAACTTTGAAAATATTCATAGCATAGTGGTCGTCTCACTGACATCGTATATAATGTAATCTAAAGCAATTTAATATTTTAAATAAACAATTTCGGAGCAGGTAATCAATACATCAATAAACAATCAAATTTCGCATTCAATGAGACCGTCGCAACCAGCCAATTACTTGAGTTCCAGTAATTTCAAATGTAAATTACCAATTTGGGCAAACGCGACGATTTTCCAACTAACCGGTGTTATAGATAATTTATTCCCTGTTCAATATTCAACGGATCGGAAATCCGAAGTTTATTATGAGAAAAATGATGAATTTATTGACAACGAAAACTTAGACGACATTTTAATGCTTTCATTATATTTTACGCGTCCGGTTTTTTATCTTTGATGACATAATTTTAACTAATACATTCAATGGCTTAGTTAGAAATTTGTATTACGAGTATAATAAAATGAAAAAGAAAATAAATTATGATATTAACTGTAGAATTGGTATTATATTAATATTTATATCAAACTAGAAGCTATGATACATATGTCGATACCATAAAGATTTCTCATAGAAATTCAAAAAATCTACAGTGTCTATTGATCTCATCAAAAGTCACAGCAAAAAGCGTTAGAACTTCCACTAATTAGGTCCGTTAGTAGTTCACCAAACATGAGTAATTTTGACTTTTTGCGGTCCCATTCGCTAGGGGACCCCTAGAAAGGACTCTAATTGTTCCGTTAGGATTCTAAGGGTCCTGGTAATAAGTTGCTGGACACAAAATCTGCTTTTATGTTTGATTTGTTACACACTTACCCCGTCATATGAACAAAGTATGAACCTAATGGTATCATTATTTTCAGATTTAATTGCCACATGCCAAAACTAAAACCAACGTTGTGCTTAAAACGTTTTGGAGAACCATATATTAGGTCCCGAAAAATTCATCTCAGCAAAGCTATTGTTAATCACAACAAAAAGTAAACTTCTATTTGTTTGTCACATATTGAATGAAATATTTTTATGTAACATTTTAGAAATAGGTTTCTGGAGTAAAAGAAAGTTAGAAGTAAAAGGAATCATTAGCGTCGGTATATTCTATTCGGCTCAATTGTTCTCACAAAGAGCTAACGTTAAAAGGAAACGAAGCTCTATGGCTCACCATCGACTGTTTATCTGTGGTACAAGTATAAGGTTAATGCTTATGTTACATAGTTTATAAATTATATACCTTTGTATTATCCGTTAGAGACGTTTGTATTTTAGTTTATAACATACAAAAATATGGCTGAAACTATTTTTACATGTAACCTTGCAGTTTAGCCTGAGCGGAACGGAGAGTATAGAAATTAAGTAATTTTTTTAAGATCACGTGACAAAATACATGATATTTTAAGTTGTGTCACCGCC
>JAAAKD020000098.1:485829-496032 GCA_010014825.2 Danaus melanippus
AACCTTAACGTTTGGGTAGGTAATTACAAAATAATAAAACGCATGAAATCTGAAAAACTTTGTTTCTTTTAAAATGTCTAAAATATATAGGTATTTTTTGTCCTCGTTATCGTTATCTATTTTAAAATATTTAAAATTTTTTGGAAATATATATTTCTAGCTTACTAACTAATTATATAGAAGTTTTGGATAAAAACCGCATCAATATTTATTAAGTGCTTTCTTTTTATGAAATAATAATAATAATTATTATTATTAATATAGGAATGAAATTTTAACAAATAGGACTTGCCAACATCTGGATGATCATGGAAATTTAAAAAAATGACATTCTACCACTTTTTACGATAAAGTATCCCATCATACACTCGTAATATTTGCCTTGAAAAGCTCTACCCCTAGCATGAATTGTAAAGCTTTTTTAATATTAAACATTCACATATAATTTTATGATGGATACTTATGATAATATTTTTATTGAATATTTTATAAGATAATGTTCAATTATATTGTATTCATATTTATATATTTTTAAATAAGTCAATAAATCATTTTTATTCATATAATATTTGGGGACGTGAGGAATAAATAAATATTAATGTAATCGAAACATTTGTACATATTATGTAAATATTATGTATTATACGGTTAAAATCGACAGATAATATTTTTTACAGAATTCATTTGACCGATGAACCGACGAACATTGAAAATGAAGAATAACAAAACCATTTACTGTGATTTTTCTAAATTATACTGTATATTTGAAAATAATGAGTTATATGGGAAGAAAATATAAAAAAGTCCTTTAAATTCACGAATAAGAGATGAATACTCGAGAAAGAGTACTTTAGCAAGAGATCTTTAGGAACTTAACTTTTAAACCATAATTTTACCGGATACAATTTTTAAACACGAATTTTCATGAAATATTCACAATTTTTGTAGAATTGGCAGTTTTATGATCGAATACTAAAGAACAACTTTAATAGACTTTAAATATATTACAATAAAACTTGGTTAATTATTAGTATATGAAACTTTAATACTTCGACAGATCAAGAACAGACACAAATCAGAAATAATACCAAAATGTATTCATAACTATAATTTATTATTCAAAAAGACTATGATGTTTATTAAGAAACCTTAAATATAGGTACAGTAACACAATAGTAATTAATTGACGCACGTGACCGCTCCTATTAAAATGGGTTCAAAGGAAAATCAATATTAAAGGATCTTCAAATGAAGTGGACAAATCGGTTCGTTAGTACGGTGATTATCACCGAATTAATTAGTTTTGCTGCAAATTGACGCTAAGCTCATATTTAAAGCTCACTTTTATGTGATTTGTCCCCTTCATCTGCTCGGTTCTGATAAGTTTTTGTTAAGGTTATTATAGCTTAGGTCATTTTTCATATGTCGGACGTTTTTTATTGACCTCATTATATCCCGTGGAGGTGATTATCACCGAAATAATTAGTTCGTCAATTTATAGCAAAACTAATTATATTGCAGTCATTTTTAACCACCACTTATAACATTTTCGTTTAATCTTTTAAAGACACATAGGTTAAATGAATTAATTCATTTAAAATAGTAATAATATAAAAGGAATATTAATATTTTTGTTATTTGTTAAAAAATTGTGTCTTTATATAATCTAATTACAAACAGAAATTATACCAATAAATATGTAAATAAATTAAAAGCTACCAAGTATTTATAACTTACAAACTGGTTTGTCAAACTCAGTTATTATCGCTTAATTAAATATGTAACAAATGTGAATATCGTTATACATATACGGGACTGGAATAAAGATTGTTATCGTAAGTGCCACTTTACAAATGTTTCTTCTGTGAACATAATGTCCTAAAATTTAGTTTTATATTTGAAATAACAAGAGTATATCATGAGTGAATGGCTTTCCCTTTGAATCAAATTGCGGTCAAACGAAAATGGTAACCCTTAACATCAGTATCATTATGTTAAAATATAATAATGAAGGTGAAGATCAATAAACTGTTTTATAAGACGTTTAGAGTCTGATACATCTTCATCCAGTGAACTGGCTACATACTTACTTTAAAACTGTCAATTAACAAGAACACATTCTAGGCTACTTCTAATCTTAACTTACTTCATTATATTCGCTCACTATGGAGTCTGGTATTAAATCTCAGGAGAAAAAGTTTAATATAAAAGTTAAGTATTTGTAGAATTTCGTCATGCATAACAACATCTGATTTAAAATATTTTTTAATATTTAATTACTTCATCAAATTTAAATTTTTCTCACATTTATTTTATCTACGTGGTATGCTATACTTTTTATATATTTTTTTAAGAAAACTCGTGACGAATTATTAATTTATGTAAATTATTCATATTATATAAAATCATTTTTGCTAGACTCCTAGTGGCCTACTCATACGCAGTTTTATGATAACTTAAAAAAAACATGTTTATAAAACAAGTTTATAATAAATTTTTGTAACACGTCTTTATAAATAATCATGGATCGGTAAACCTTAAGATCTTCATAAAAATGTCTCAAAGATGTTTATTAGGAAGTTCAAATTTGATAAAATAAATGACCACTCTGGGCTTGCAAACACTATTTCGTTATATCAAATTAAAAAAAGCGGCATAAACTTATCAATAAATATAAAAGTATATACTGTCAATAAACTAAAATACATACCATACTTTCTACAGACTATAATTTTCTAAAGGCTACAAAATAAGTAAGTAGTATTTGTTAAAATGTAAATTCAATGTGCTCTTGAAATTTTGATAGATCGATACGTTTCTCTTATGATTTATTAATTAAGCCATATCCCTTGACATTTTATGTACATATAATATTAAGCCTTTTCCGTAAAATTATAGTAAAGCAGATTAGCATTTTTATATATTTAAAATATATATTTTTTTTGTAAGTGACTAAAATACATCTAGAATAATTCTTAATTAAATATAAAACAAATATTTTATTTCTTAAAAAATTGCTAAACTCAATAGATATTTAAAGATGATTCAGAGTTACGAATTCTGTCATATTATTTTAATTAAATTTATAATAGGTGCATAAGGTATAATTAAAAGTGAATACAGGAAATTTTTAAGATACCTTAATTACTGATAATTCCTAGTGATATGATAAGTTCAGGGTAACTAGCTTCACCTAGGGGACAGAGTAATCACGAATGTTTTAAAACAAAATTTACTTTCTTACGGTATGGCCGTTGCTTTATAGTTATATTTCTAATATTAATAATGAAAAACCAGAAATCGTTTCATACGACTGGCCTCCTTATAAAAATGTTAGATACATTATTATATTATTTGTAATTCATATCTTTTAAACCTTAATAACTTATATTGGTTTTTTGTTGATTTAAAAATATTTTTTACAGACTGCTCACATTTGACTCTATATGAAAATGAAAACTATAAGCCTTCAGTTGTAATACTTATTCTTCTCTTATATTTTATTTTTGTGTTGGGTAGCTCACCGAGTAAATTTAAGCAATTGCAAGCATTTTGCGCTCGTCTTGCTCGTGCGTGTTTTTCTTGAGACATATTTATACAGTGTGCCGTTCGTTATAAAGGGATCAAAACTTTTTTCGGAATATAAAACCTTTTTTAGGTACAAGAAATACATGTTTTTTTATATTTGAAGATTCTAAAACAACCTTTGATGTACCTAAGTTTAGCTTACTAAACTTAACTAAATTCTCAGCACCTGTTTCGGGCTCAGTATGCAAATCCACTTACATCACGCAGGACATAGATTTTGTAACTCCATTTGGGTGTCTTGTTAGAATGATGTTTTTATATTGTGTTGATTTTCTAAGAGCAAGTTTAGTTTTAAGCCTAGAAATAATTATCATGGCCACATTCCAAAAGATTTTTAACATTTTGTTTTTGAGATAACGCTTTAATATGAATGGATTTACTATCAAAAATAAATTTAGGTATTATGGATTTAGCATTGCTCTTTAATTTTTGCCTGACATAAAATACAATGAATTTTATGTTTACGGATTGTCAATTTTAATGGTTGTTAATTTTTTTTATGAGAAAGGTGGCAAACGAGCAGACGGCCTACTTGATGGGCAGTAGTCATCGCCGCTCATGGACATCCGCGACATAGATGTTGCGGATGCGTTGCCAACCTTGGTTTTTGAAGAAAGGGAGGGGTGAGATTAAGGAAATAGCAGGAAAGGGTGAGAACAGGGAAAGGGCAACCGGCTCTCTCACTCATCGGACGAAACACAGTCGTTAATGACTACTTCAAGCCGATCTTCTGTGAGAGGGTAGTACTTCCCCGGTGGAGTCGGCCCATGTTCGAGCTGCAGTAACTTGACCACAGATAGGTTCTAGCACCTTAAAAAAATGTATTGGTTTACACATCTGATTAGAATTATCATCCGATTATAATTTTTGATTTTATATTCTGTAACAATATGTTTCCAAAATTGTGTCTGATCTTGTGTCTGTAAGGGATACTTATTTTTTTCTGAAACATAAGCTTGTGGCATCTAGTTTTTAAAAATACCTACCCTACTATTCTACTATTTCCATTCATATCATTTTCAATAGATCAGTATGAATGGATTTTCAAAAGACTTCCTACAAGGTTAATAACATTAATGTCATTTGAAAACAACAAGAACTTGGAATTCAATGTGATCTTCTAAAATATATCCAATGAAAATCAAGATTTGGTTCTATGAATTATTAGCAGCATAAACGTATCATCTACAATTCTTCAGGGTTCTATTTGGGGTCCATTGCTATATAACTCGTAGGTTTTTAAAATATTTGTTTTTACTCTAATCTTATCCGAAAAGATGTAATAATATGTCAATTTATACCAAGTGCATTAGAATAATTGTTAACATCAAAAAATTAAAATATATAAGTTCCAGTCCAAACAATAAGATAACTTAATTAATTTTTAACTTTGATGGAGTTTCAATTGCATTAGTGGATTCTATTAGATGTCTGGAAATCCAATTCGATGAAAAAATTACAATATCCAACCATATCGATATAATAACTAGAAACTGCTTTGTAAATAACTAATACTACGTACACGTTATTCATTTAAAGACGTAAATTATGTAAAAAAATGTATTGTTTGTACCAAATGTTATCTATAACTCTTATCTAGCACTATGTGATCTCCTTGGCAGTGTTCTCTCAAGGATGTACTGTATCCACTCTAGAAGAAATTTCATCACATTTTATGACGCTTGTCAGTATTCCTTAGTAGAACCATTTAAATTCGACATCAACAGAGTGAAGTTGTAGGAAGTTGCTCTCTGCGTTTTCTTTTTGTTTTCTCAGTCATAGTACAAAGCACACCGAATTATTTTCCGCTACTAATATTATCCCTCTAATTCAGTATTATAACATATCATCACAATGCTCAAAATGCCTACATACCCAAGCTAAATGTTAATTTATTCAAAGCTAAAAAAACTGGTTTTAGAAAGCATGAGTATCGTTAAAAATATATGCTTGCTGTTTGAGTCCCTAGTAAAAATTATAAAAGTACGATTTTTTAACGCATATCATTTATTTTTTTTTTTCTACAATCATTATCGAGAAAACGTTAAAAAAAATGTTATTATTAATATTACATCGTTCACAACATACAATGGATACTTCTATTAAGTTAAATTTTATTTAAACTGATCATACCATTGATATACAGCGACATTGTTTATCTTTTATAGAGAACGACAGTTATCCTAGTTTTTATATTAAATATTTGAGTTGAAATCCTTCAAGTTGCTAGGCTTAGATACAGTAGAGTAGTAAACATGTGCATATACAACAAGACATGTCAAAGAACATTATGGCTTTTGACATGCGATACCGACTATCACGTAATGTAAATCAATGACTAAAATAAATTTATAATAAACAGAAGTACACAGTATGAAAAAAATACAAAGAAATGGTGCGGTAAGTTCTAAAAACTTAAAAAAAAAACCTAAAACTGAAATGGTCTCATTCAAAAATTAAAACCAAATTTTATTTACAGTACATAACAATATTTTTATTCAAGAGTTGTCACGTCGATTATCACTTGGCAAATAAAATCGCTTAACCAAAAACAAAAATGATATTTTAGATGATATATTCTTATAAAAGCGTGAGAAATATAACATTAAACTGTTTGAATGTAGATAAAAAGACATCGATTAATTATAGCTTGTAAACTGACGTGAACAAAGGCGAGAATCTCACAGTAAATTACGATAATATTTTCGTTTAGATAACATTCTCATGAAATGCTTTTAAATTTGGGCTACATGAAACATTTCGACGCAATCGGTCTAATAAAGTACAATTAGATGCTCGATTCCAATAAATGTTTTTGAAGTTTTAATACAATCTAATCAATGTGTCTTCGTGCTTTATTTACGACAAAGCCTTGATAGCATAATGGGAGATGAAGTTAGCGGTGGCGCGATCAAAGCTATTAGGATAGAGAAAATTATTACTTAAGTTCAACCAGTAAAGTCGAAATTTATGGTGTGCTCTCTTAGGATGCATCAAGGTTTTGATACGCCGATATAATTTTAACCTAATGTCGACATGTTTTGTTGAGACATACTTTTATCGAATTCAAGGAAAATTATGAGAATCGCATTCTGTTAAATATACATACATATATATATTGTATGTTTAACATTAAAGGAGCTTTACAATTAATTAATTTATAACCATTAAATTAAAAAAAAAGATTGCTATTTTTGTACAACTGTGAGGAAATTATTTTTAGTAGATCTAAAACGTATAGGTATATATAGGTTTTAGAGGAGATTAGCAATAAAAAGCGCTTGAACATTTATACTATAGCTGAGATAAAAAAAATCTTAAAAGCTCTTTTAATATTTAAGAAACAAATACTGTGGCTTTTATAAGTTTATATTTTTTACTTGAGCTAATAAATGGAAATAAGACTTCTTTAACAGGTTACATATAGACAATTAAAAATCATAAATTATTATCATTGTTTCCGCAATATCAGGATTTTGTTTTATAATTTCGCATCTACAATACTTCCTTTTTAATATTCTTAATGATCCAAATTCTCCTTCTTACCTTCGCTCCCGTTTCAACCTTCTTCCGCCTCCAACACGTTCCAGACGCTCCTGTACTACCTCAGAGTTAGAAGTGCCTAGAAGTAATACAAAGTTTCTGCATAACTCTTTTACGGTACGTGCAGCAAACCTCTAGAACAATCTCCCTAAATCCATCCAAAAAAGTCCAAACATTAACCTCTTTAAAAAAAGAGTAAAAGAGCACTTTCTATCACAATTATCATAAATTTGTCAAATTAACTAATATCTTTTTTTTTACTGTTGTATATATATAATATTTATGTATTTAGATGTAGTATAAGTATATATGTAGTTATTATATCATGGATATTTATGTAAGTGTTATATTGTGTATTATATTAAAATTGTTTTTTTTTATATTATATTATTACGAGCATCTCATACCTGCTGTATAACACTATCTCTTACAGCTGTGGGTTGGCTGGAAGAAATTTCTTTTAGAAACAAGCCCGCCATTGTGAACAATGATTTTATATGTAAAATAACCATGTAAATTTACAGTGCAATAAAGAGTATTATATATACTTCTACACAATTATGTATGCTTTTAAAATAACCAGACATAATTTAAGGATCTGATTATTTACTTGTTATCAATTTGAAAACAAACATGGCGGCAATTCAAATGTTTTGGTTATCTCAAAAATCAAACCATTTTATCATCATGGCACTCATCGGTTCGATGTCATCGATATACTGGCACGCCACATTCATATAAAGCGAAGCTTATCAGAAATAAGCGTAGAAATCTAAGAATATAACGTACATACATATTTTCTTTTCCAGAGATCTAAGCGATAAGGAATATAAATAACATAGTATCGCGTGTTGTACGGTGGCCGATATGTTTTTATTGATATGTTCGAATATAATCTCTATTTCCTGCTGTAAAGGTTGCATGTTGTATAACTGATACCGTGTAGGTTACATGAGTTCCGCAACGTCTCCGCCAATTTCCATTCAGGATCGAAGGTTAAACGAAGCGTTTGAATACTTCCTTCATCCAGACGTAGCCGGGGAATATTTAGAAATCAAATTAGACAATACTGTCATTATTATAAAAGATTTTGTTTTTTTTGGAACATGTTTGTATTCGTAAATAATCAGCTTTAACCAATAAAAATTTATTTTTGGTTTTTTGTTAATATCAGTCTATGCTGCTCTCCTATTTGATGCTAATACTATGAATATAAATTCTAAAAAAAGATCCAAGGATTCATTTCGTGAAAAGAAATAAGCAAAAACAAAAGGATGGAAGAATATAGAAATAAAAATTAAACTTACTAATACATAATGGGACTGCATTCTAACGATAAAATGAAGAGTTTGCTTAAAAAAGGAATCATTTAATAAAACAAATTAGGTAACCCTTTCATAGATCAAATCAATAATAAATAATAATAGGTACTTGAGATCCCACAAACAAAATTCTTTTATACTTGCAAATACATAGCGCATCATCGGCTTGGGATTTTATTACAAATAAATTGAGTATTATGAGATTAAGAGCTTTTTTTTATTATCGTTATCAAAACAGTGTTATATATGTTCAAAAGTAATTATAAATTGATACTGATACAGTAAATCAATATGATAATAACTTATATAATAATAATACGCGTAATAAGATCATTACGTTGTTAGAACAAACAAAAACCGATACTATTGAATATTTTAGCAGCAACAAGAAGAGTTCTAATGATAAATTCAAATCTCGCCTCTCGGGAACAAAGCAATCAGATGCCGTACAAAGGTTACCTTGCTTGCGGCGAAAGTTTACCTACAAACTTGAGGAGAGCGTACGCCGTCACTTTGGTTTACAGTTGATTAAAATTTTGCTCGATGGATTTTAATGCGGTTTTGCCAATAACATTCCTTCTGCCCCCTTCCTCCTTCGACTATCTAATTTCGCTTGTTAGTGTAGTTTGATAATTTCAGTTAAAACTCGTCTGCGTTCAATCAAATTATTTCGGACATAAATTATGAAGTTCTTATAACATTACTGTTTCACTTGTGAGTCTAGTTTGAGGAGATTTCATATTCATAGGGATCCTGGAGTAATGAGATTCAGAAACCGAACTTAGATTGCCGATCCAGAAGATAAATACGAAAATACTAAAAACTTTCAAAACGAGTTCTTAAACTTTTCTGGTCTTTACCGATTTCAGCGCAAAATTTACTAAAGGTATAAAACAATAGTGCACTATAACGAAAGAATTGTTATTTATAACAATAAAATCTACTGTTTCCAAAATTCCCTCAGTCGAAATATTGGATTCATATGAGGTATTGTATTTATTTTGATACTTAATTCACCGGTTTAGTTTATATATATATATATATATATATATATATATATATATATATATATATATACATATATTCATTTCATACCATACTTGTTAGCTATGTGTAGAACAGTTATTGACTATCCAAAATGTTCGTATAATTGTTTATGAAAATAATATTAATTAAAATAGAAATCCTCTTGGAATTAATGTAAAAATAATCAAATAAAGATTTGGGGCTTATTACTATTGCAACAAGCACAGCTGCTTTAAATTTTAAGTCCCTAATGATAAGAATCTGTTAACCTTGTCTTCTTATTATGGAATTTATTATTTCCTACTTTGTAAATAACGATATATCATACTTAAATATATTTTCTGTTCATTAAAATCATGATTTTTATTTTATATTCAAATATTATGAACATTACAAACCATATAAAAATCTAACTGGACACACAAATATAAAGAGGAATTGTTTACATCAGATGGTTTTCATTGCGCGATCGTCCAGAAGTTTTTAATACGCTTAAGTTCACAACTTGTTCTGTTTATTGTCAAGGGAAATATGTATTTCGTCTAACTTTGCCGAATCATTGACCTTAATAAAAAATAGGAAGCCTTACTTTTGTCTTTATTATATATAAAGAATGAAATATAAATTTGTTAATCATTATTATGAAATGTATATATACCCCAGACAGGATATACATATACAGACAGTATAGGATTCATGCAATATTGTATTGCTTACCCCATTT
>JAAAKD020000098.1:597265-611756 GCA_010014825.2 Danaus melanippus
AACGGTACATACATACTTTAGTTAAATTTAAATAAACTATATTAAAAATTTTTTTGAATTTTCTTAAAAAATGCGAAGAAACTTTTTCCCCAACCTATTATTTAACAGAAATATGCCAAGATGTAAATAGCGTGACGTTCATTTAGTTTTTCTGGAGACTTAGTTCCTTCTCACTCCATTCATTGATCAGATAAATAACATTAATACGAAACCAATTCCACCAACAACATTTGTGAAACCAACGAAATCGATTCATAAATAAAAATGTTATAAGCAATAAAAAATATATGATCATGTTATATGACAAACTATATAGTGTCAGCTGATTGACAAATGTCGTGTACTCACAAAGGGAAATAATATTTATTTGAAGAAGAATCTATTAAAGCTGGGTAAGTAGAACCTAAAGTTATTTCAATACTTATATTAAAACCTTATCTTTTAAGTTAAAATGAATGCCTCAACTATTTTTGAGGGGCAGTTTTAAATAATGACACGTTAGAAGTGAAAATATGAAAATAGGCTGATTGATAATAATAAAATAATGTAGTATATATAATTTTATCTATAACTTTTATTATCAGAATATGAAATACAAATAAGTACGTAAAACTATTAAGATGGAGATTGATATAAACATATATGTATATTTTATATAAACGTAGAAAACTTAAAAAAAATTAACATATTCTAAAAGCCTTTTTGTTATATTATGTTATTAATATATAAAATAAAACTGATTTCTCCGCATTTCTATTCAGGAAAATTTCTACAAATATCGACGATTTCACTCTAAATCACAATACTCCTAATCAAATAACAAACACCTTAGAACGAAATGATACATAAATAATATTAACTTTGAGAATCCGTGCAGCAAAAAACCTTGAAATATATAACTATTTACCCCAGCATTGATGTCTTTGCCGTAAAGAGAATGAAAATAAGCACAAATTTGAAAATAAAAAAGAAGTGCTCCCCTTCAAAAGTGTCCTAAATGCAGATTTGCAGCGACACCAGTTATAAAAAGATCGGCATGTCCTGGCGAGGAGCCAAAGATTAGATAAAATTAGAGAAATCATAGCGCCACCAACAAAACAATGTTTAGTCATAATTATGAAAACGTTTATGCAATACAAACAATAATGTTTAGAGACGAAGCCCGAATAGCTATCTTATAAACATATAAAGATTAAAAGTCTGTATTTATTTCTAAATTATATTCATTTAGCTCTTATTTTTGTTATGTTTATTCCTCCCAGGTTATACTGATTGCCAAAGATACCTTAAATATAAATAACACTTTTCAGTAAATTTTAAATATTGCTGCACTAATCGTAGTGTTACTTCTGAACAATAACTCTTGTGGAATTTGACAGAGAAACATAAAAAACTTACTTATAAACGACAAAATTAGAAGATACAGTTTAGAACAGTATTGGCAACCATCCAGGGTCTAAAAATAGTATTCTAAGCAGGGGCACGTGTCAACCAGCCTAAATGAACATTGGTACAATTTAATAAATCTAAATTTATCAACTAACTCTCAACAACTGCGAATCATCTACAAATTCCTAATGTTTCAGATATATGAACAAAGTGTTAACACAATGTATCTGAATTTAAAGAAGTATTATTTATTTACATAGTCAATGGTGGCCTAGTGGTTAAACGGCCCGCCTCTTATACATGAGAGCGCGGGTTCGATCCTGGAAAGTACCAATGTTATTTTTCCGAGTCATATGTACTTTCTAAGAGTATTTAGACACCACTGACATACGGTGAAGAAAAACATCTTGAGGAAACCTGGACTTATAATTTCGCAATTATAAGTTTGAAATCACCAACCCATCTTGAGCAAGCGTGGTGATTAATGTTCAAACCTTCTCCATGTGAGAAGAGGCCTGTGCTCAGCAGTGGGCTCTGATAGGCTTTAATTTTTATTATTTACATGCCGACAAATATAATACACTATAAAAATATCTCTTATTTATAAAATGTGAGAATTATGAGGAAAAGGTAAAAATGAATGTTATTGATTTCGATTTTTTGTGACTGCACTGCTGGTAAAAAATGGAATAAGGATAAGGCACAGAGTTAAACGATCCCCATTATAAGATTTTTTTTCTTTCTCTTCTACAGTATTAATAACTTCAATATTAAACTGAATAAGGTATTTTTCTAGAAAATATATTAACAAGACATATCCATTAGACCACTAAAGTTGACAATGTCAACGAAAATTCTAAGTCCACACTCCACACCTGATTTTGTACACGTTTTTTTTTGTTTTACTTCACAAAGTACAAAAAGAAACCTAGATTTAGCTCAACATATATTTCGAGCTAACTAGACTTGGAGACTCCCCGCTATTATTATCTTTAGGCACATGATTTAACATAAGTGACAAATAGACGCATGTGGGCTAACGACCTGTGGTTTGGACGCAATCCATAGTAAGACTACACCTGGTATTATAATGTATCAAATTGAGGTCTGTTGTTGTCGCGTTCTAATGAGAATAATCTTTAAGCAAAGGTTACCCTGACAATATTTGTAAACCTCTAACCTTTGTACATATGTCGAATTAGCACAACAGAGGTAAAATTAAATAATAATTAGTTACATACTTATGTATTTTATTGCGATGTACTTCTTGACATTTAAGTTTGATAATTAAAGCAAATATTTTTTTAATTATAATATTCATAAATATCTCCCTCTACATATATTTAAATTGTTGTCTAAATGCATACCTTGCATTTTAATGAGTTTATATTAAAACAAAATATTATTAAATTGGAAAGAAATGATTTCCCTAGCTCCTGGAACTAAAGAGAAAAAACATTTTTTCGCTGTTAGAGTAATGCTTTTCTATAATAACATTAAAATAAATTCTAAACTACAAAAAATTTGGTATTTTGTTACGTTTTTTCAGCTAAGTCACAGTAGTTATACTTTTTAGCTTTGCTATACGATCATTTTAATATTTTTTGTGGAAGTTAATTCCCTATTAATAATAAATAGAAATTTATATACGCAAAAATATCGTCGTTAAAAAAAAACGAAAAATCGACCCGTGGCTAGTTTTTAACCCGGTAAGTAAGTTATATATACAGAACACCTTCATATGCATCATTTATGTAATTTATCTAAAAAAAAAAACAGATCAATTTATCCCTTTAAACAATCAGATGAAACCTGCTTCAAAAACATCCTTTAACAAGTTAACAGATATCAGTAAAGGGAAATTCAATTTTGTTAGTTGAATACGACTGTCCGTTAGAAAAAACATTGGAAGTTCAGTCCAGATTCTAAAGTCAAACAGACCAATTTAACTTAACTAGAGTTTAAATTCACTCGAGCACAATTATTTAGATCTCTTTAGGACATTACAGTCTTTAGGTCTTAAAAATCCTAATGGGTTAGTTCAATTTATTTACCCGGTTCAAGCGAATGAAGCCACATACGAATAATGTTTAGCTGCTTTTCCCGGGTAGTTTGTAACGATATTTTTATTTCAATTTATCATGAGGTGTCCTATAACAAAATATACGATTATATGATATTCAAGTTTTATCTCTATTTCCTTTAATATACCCTTTTTTTCCTAAAACATTTTCATTTTTCTTTAAGGTAATGATATAAGTGATAAATAAATTAATTTATAATTCTTAAGTCCAAATCTAACAAAGATAGCTTCAGAGTAAATGTAAATAAATAACAAATTAGACAAATTTCATTATTATCCTACTTTGATTTTAAAATCGATTAAGTAGTTTTTGTTTAAAAGAAATTCAAATATACATACATGCATACATCGAACATTCGTATTTATAATATTAGTCCGCTAGTATGTTTGACCTATCTTTGTTCTTGGCAACGTTTGTTAGACCATGATAGATAGTCTGTTAATGTAATATACGAGGAATATATAAATAAGGCTCTATTAAAAGTTGTATAACTCGGAAAGACGTATGAAGTTATGAAATTGCATTTTTTATTTCCATAACACTTGAGAGTTTTAAAATTTGTTGCGTAATTACTTTGTTAATAAAAAAGGGGGAAAATGCTTTGCTTTGCAAACACACTTAGAAAGGGAGTAGGACCTCTACACAAGCTGTTTGTTCTTTAAAAATACAACCTGCAGTAAATATATTCTATCGAGTATACAATGCTTTCATCTTTTGTAATATTTTTTATTTAATATTGAAAAATACATAAAACAAACAAAAGTAACTAGAGTAAACTGAACTTTTCTTTAAAATATTTATATACTCCGAATGCTGAAGAATAGTGCCTTATCGAATAAAAGAATTAGAAAGTTAATGGTTAAGAGAATTAAAACTTACCGGAGATGCGTAATTTGTTTCATCAAATGTCTATTTCTTTTAAAAAAATAAATTAGCCGTGAACTAACTTTACCAAACTTATTCAATTTAGAAGCTCATGCGGCTCTTGTTTTTAAAGTCTTTTGTCCTTTGTTTCGATTAGGTGAATTATCCACACCCTTTAGTTGAAAAATGGCTCTCTACTCAATAGAATTTTTATTTGTTTATGCAGCGTGGTGGGATCTAACATACTCGTACCTACTAACTGCCCATTCATCTATTTTACTGCCTGATTTATTTATTTCATTGAAACTGCGAAATTAAATTATAAATCCAAGCTTCTTTTCAGTACTGTTTTATGATCAATGTTATGATTTTGAAACTAAATATCTTCCTAAAATATGTTCCCACTTTTAACAAATGTATGTACATAAAATTTCTGACCTGATTCAAAGGGTACATTTTAGAGATTTCAACTTGTTAAACTATACGTGTAATATAATATATTAAATGAAAATACATTTTCTCACAAAAAACTGCACTAAAAAAATATTTTAAAAGTAATAATATTTTCAATATTTTCATTTCACCAATTCTGACAACATAGTGTATAAACATTTATTGGTTTACTGTCAATAAACCATTTTTAATGTTCTCAATAATTCCAATCTATGCGACTTCCATAATCCGGACAAATAAAACAGCATCGAATTCACCATTTGGCCACGTTAATATTACCAACAATTTTATAAAAGCTTCTTTCAGTTATAAAATAAATGGCGTATTAATTGGGTTTAAGATACAAGCGTGTATGAACTATTGAAATATATATGTAATATAACTTATCGTAATACAACTTTAAAAAAAACATCTATAATTGGTTACTGTGATTAATCGTTACACATATTATCCACCTTTTTTCTTTTACATGTTTTACATTTGTACTATTAACCATAATTTGATCTCTTTTAATATGATCATATTTAACATTCGCAGGTCCTTGGGCTTATAATTAATCCTACTGTCTATTATTGACAAGGCACATATGACAAGACCGTTCGTGCGAGTATATATTCGTTCAATTTGGCGACTCGCCAACAGAAACGTTCTGAATGCGACATTGCCTGTTCTAATAGATACTGAAAATTCAACAGATTCCTCTGAAAGATGACTCTTTGTGGTAGTTATTGTCTCTGTACTGCATCGCATATGTATGAACTGAAGTTGAAAGTGTTTGCTGTTCAAGAAAACCTATACGGTTAAGTGACCAACTGTATTCATTAACAAAAAGACCATTTGAAGTATTTTCAATATGACTTACTTGCGTCCACGATTTCTTCGCTAGTCTTAATCTGGTTCAGTAGCACTGCTAGTATGACCAGAGCACAGAAATTTGAATCCTTCGACATTTTCACAGAAGTTCGTCCAAAACACAGCACCGTACCACTCTTTTATAACATTAAACTTAGCACTCATTGATCTTCCTTAAATTCACTTAACTTGGAAAACATTATTAAAATTCATTCTTGATGTAGGTAGGTAGTTTTCGTAAGGCTCAATACACATAACACACCATTTAATGTACTATTAAATGATGTGGGCTACAATTTAAATTCCATGAATACTCTCGTACGATCTTTCACAAGATATATCTAAAACAAATCCTGGATATTTCATAATAGATATGAAAATATAAATCTATTTTCGTCCATCAAAGTGTCAAAATGTTTGGAAGATGTCCAAGACGTTTTTACGTATCCCAGTGATATTTCGCGAGGCCGGAACTGGAAATCTGAAAAGAAATATTATGTCTCGTAAAGTAAACACTTATGTTTGAGAGATGGTTTTTATAGAAATCCATTTTATAAATAAAAAAACTCTTTGATATAATAACAAGGGTGGATCGGGACTTTATAAATATTATATTTATTGGTTAAGTGTTTTTGAGATAATATGATCTCTTTGATAAAATATATTTCTATCACATTATTTTCGTCGTATTTGATGAGATATCGGTATATAGGTTAATTTATTTTATTAGGTGTGTTTCTGCTTTAATACTCTTGAAATGAAGAGTAAAAAATATAGAACGAATTATAAAGGTTGTATTGTTTTAAAGGTTATATTATGAGATCGCCTTTATTAAATCGTATAATATAATGCATTCGGACAATACTTGATTAAATAAATCATTTAATCTTTTATACAACGAGGAACTCAAAATTGTTTTTCATTTTCTAATATTTTATTGAACAGCCAATTTTCCAAATTCAGCACGACCTCTGAAACTTGATACCTGTACAGCTTCACTTCTCGTATGCACAATACCGGCTAGAGGGATCATATTATTTTGGTCACAGCCACATTTCCGTCGATCCAATAATAATGTTCACCCTCCGGATATGACGCTTCCTCTGCCTTGAAAATATTAATCGGTTGATTCAATTATAACCAGTTCGGGTAATTAAATGCCACGATGTGTTTACAATCGACGGAATCGGTAGGAAGTGAGATATATATGGCGTACCATTGAAAAAATATTAACATTGAAGAGACTTATTGTAAACAATTCTATTCTCTAGTTGTCTTTAAAATAAAGATGCATAGCTAAACGTTTGCCATCAAATATATTATTTTGAGATGGACCGTGTGCAGTACTACACTATGTCTGAAAAACAATTTATTTAATAAGTTAGTCTCAAAGAACTCATTAGAGAAAATGTTTTAAATAGTTTTTAAAAGGCAATAAAATTCGGCTATTAAAAGGCTTTACAAAAATTATTTCTATGTCACACTTTATAAACGAAACTTTAAAAAAAAAAACAAACAAAAAAATCCCTATAGCAACATATGTTAAGTGTCATATACAACTTTCAAATATAATAAATTTTACTGACAAAAGCGTAAATGCTTTTACGAGTAAATTGTAATGGGTGGATGTAGAATTTACACTTTTTTATAATTTAGGGGAACGAAAGTCCCCCATACTAATTTGTCACTTTTCAGATGACGGGCGATAATAACCATAAGGGTAGATGTTATCTATAATAAGACATAAAAATCTTATTAACACTAATAAAATTTCATTCCAGTTAATTATATTTCTGTTAATAAGGATATTCCTATTACAACCAATCAAACATTTGTATTACAAACTCCAATTCAATTAGCGATTCAGTAAATTTTATACCTAAAAAAAACACACTGTTTATATCCGATGACTGAAATTCAATCGTCGTTTTACAATTTTAATATATATACTGTTAAGTTTTTCCTATTTTCGAAATAAATTAAAAAATATTTTAAAAGCATGAAATATTTTGATAAAATGAAATATACATTTTTTTTCGAATATGACTCTCGTTTTTTTTTTCAAAAGGATACTAACACACTTTTATTTTGTCTTCATTGAATAACAAATGTCTTAAGTAAAAGGTACGATTGATAAAATAACCAAACTGAGTAATATCCGTGAAATATAATATTTAAAAATAATTAATCTCAATAATTTAATTACAACTCTCTAAAAATGTAAACTCTTACGTCTTATTAAACACGAATATTTTTTATATTGTAGATCAAATTGTAACTTCGAGTATAAACTTGAGATACATATAAATGAGACTTTACAATAAAAAACTATAACCAAACAAAAACTCGAGATAATAAAAAAAACGGATAAGAAATTACCGTCAAGAAGTAAACAGCACTTATCATTAGGGGAAAATATAAAAACAACCAAGTTTGTCATCGAGTTAAAAAAAGAATCCATAAATCGAACGCAGCGTCTTCTTACAAAGCTATTTTTGCCGTTAGCTTTCTTTACAACATTCTGTGCTCTGATGGTATGAACTTAAAAACGAATATTCAGGTTTGTCGTCTATCACACTAGCTTTTGATGTGATTTTCTTTGATGTGGATGACATTCTCTAAACTGTATATGACTTGCTTCGTGTGGTGCTCTCAGATCCAGAATACGAGAGGCCGTCTATTGTAGACAACGGCTACTAATAATAGACATTTTTTCGTGTTAATGTTACAATTAACGTACTCGTATATTATTAAACAAAATGTCGTATATTAGAGATGTCTTTTAAAACTAATGACGATGACAGATGTGTTTGAAAGTTATAATACTAATATAACGACTGCGTGATGAAAACGTTTTACTTAAACGGGAATCCCTTTTTTTTTTGGTACACATATATTTTTCATAAAGTTTTATACAGAGACAGATATTTGAAGTCGATTTTTTTAACTATTCAGTTTCCTGGAAGGTCGCGTGTGGTTTGTTTTAAATACAGTAGCTTGTCGGCGCCGCTGCAATTATGATTTTAAAAGATGACTCAAATGGAATGTCATATGTCACTCTTACGAACGTTATATTTAAATAACCAATTAAATAAAAATAGCATTCATCTAAAGACGTAATAAACAGACTTATTAAAGAAAAAAATGTTGGATGTAACAAAAAACTTAGTAAATTAAATACATGACATCAAAGTGTTTGAAATTTAGAAACGGTTTAAGAGAAGTCAATGAAATAAATTCTTGCGATTCCTGTGATGTCACATATAAGGCGCGCGGATTAGAATAGAATAATCGCTATCAACCGGAATTTTAACACCCCCACTGGCGAGATGACGTGTTCCATCCATCATACTTGTGCAGTTGCATCCTAAGGTCATAACAATAATAACTAGATATTAATTAGAAATATGCATAAAGCGTCTCTATGAAGTAATTGCTGGAGCTCCCGTATCCAACAACATTATTTTTCTGAGAAGGATATTATACAGAATAAAACATGAGCAACCATATCTTTGACAAACGAACTCAACCGATTTAGACAGCAATTGTTAAAAATTATCATCATAAAAGAATTCCTTCATACATATATTATACGACTGCTAGAAAATTGTAGTTTAAATGGTTGTGATTGTAATGTTTGTTTTGAACTAAGTTTCTAACTATGGAAATGGGACTTTGGCATTAAATTATATTAGTATTAATTTTTCATTTTATATTAAACTAGATTTGATTCTCAGCTTTGTTCTAGAGTTGAAATTTTTTTTCGAATTCCCAAATTTCAGTCCCTTTCGATACTCTTATTAGTATAATCAGTATTCTGACTCAAAGGCCATCAAATAACAATTAATTAATTTAAAACAGATACAACATTTTTCATTCACACACACACGTATAAAATTTTTGCTTTTATTACTAGAAATTAGTATTTGCTCTAGAGTTATAAATCGTCGAACGGCTAGTTTTTACGTCATATACCCTTACTTACGTATACGTTATTTAAATTAAATAGAAGAGAAAATATACAGAAAGCATTCTAGTTGGCTAATCACAATAAAACTATTTGTTAGAATTTATGTAATATAAATTATTATGAATTTCAGTTTTAAAGAGAATATATTGTGGAACTTAATAAAAGTAATATTATTTGTATAAATAAATTTAAAAAACTCACGACCTGGTTCTAATTTTACAGCTTCCTTCTTTCACCCATTACATTTCACGGTCATACATTAATAGGCATGTATTGCGGCCAATTTAGTGTTCATATTAGCAGTGGGTGGATCATAGGATGAAATAAAATAATATTACAAACACGATTACATTAACCAGACATGATTTTATAAATACTAAACATGTCTACGATGACTTGTTAAATTTGGCCGCGTAAAATATTATTTAGTAATGTATATTATAAATAACAAAGTTCTCGACTAAAGATATTATTCAAAATATCTCCGTACCTGTTGAATAGTAAAATTCCTGTATATTCAGTGTTTCATAATCTAATATTTTGGACGTACGTTGATACAAACTCAAAGATAAACTTCTGCCCACATGATTTGCATTCAAATGAACTATGGAATAATTTAAGGTATGTCCTCATAGCAAGCGATAAATAAATAGAGAATATACGCATCAAAAACTTTGTTCGTATCCTTTTATTTCTGTACATGATAAACAAAGATCTCACATAGCTAATAAAATGTACATAAAACTAGTTATAATTTAATAGTCCTACTCGTTATCTTATTTTCAAAGACGTTAAAGACACCGAATTCACTTCTATTTTTATGTCACCCCTTCTCATTATATCCTAGCTGTCTGTCTGTCAACCCTGTTTACATCAACTGATGATTCATCATACCTTTATTTTAATAGACGTGTTAGAATCAGGATGATTAATATATTTGTTAGTTCCGAGACTAATAATTAATTTTTTCTACCTGATATAAAAATAGACTGTGTGAGAATTATTACAAAAATATATTAAGCGGATTCTGGATGACATGCCTTACATTTCTAGCCTATACGCCTAGGTCCGTCCCCTCACTCGCACGCAACTAATCTACCTCCTAAATTTGAAACATCCTTTGTCAAACGATTCGCACTATTACTTTGATATATGAATCACGAAATACTTCGCAAACCAGAATAAGATGCACTTAATTTTCGTAATATCAATGGTTATAGTGAAACTTGAGAATATCGTCGGAGGAATGAGTGATGACGAAGCTATATTTTCGGTTGTCCTAATGAAGAGAAATCATCTGAGAATACAACTCGAAGAACAAAGACGAGTCGGAAGGTAGACTAGACTCCGCTGTGACAAGACATTATTCACTCTTATCTCACATGTTTCCGCTTTTATACGCTTATTGATATTAATTGTAACCATAAATCTTTATTGACCCACGCTTCCGTCTGTCTGAATATTATTTGTTTTTGTTGTATATTAAATATGATAAATTATTTTTATGTTACATCGTACGATACTATGTTTCCGACATGTGATGAGCTTCTGCTGCATATAGCTTTAAGTCACAAATACTGTTCCTCTACTAAAAATAATCATTGTTTTGTAATTAAGTACAATATTTCCAATAACTATAATAGTCTTTATTATAACTTTTTTTTTTAGCTTTTAAGACTTATGTTATATATATCTTTTTAGACATATAAAAAATCAATTTTTTTTTTTCATTATCAAAACGTGCCCTTTTTCTTCGGTTTAATTTACAAGTAACCAAAATTGTCATGTTTAACATCGAAAACGGTAGATGAAACCATATACATACATAACTACGTCTGCGAGAATAGAAGTTAATCTTATCGTTAGAATATTTGAAGCAATTTGTACTAACTGCTCTATTTGTAACATTTCAATTACCAACAGTTAAAAGTGGCATATGAATGACATGTCATTTTTTACACTCAGTTACATAATACTTCATACTATACCCCTATATAAATTCTATTAATCTTTAAATTATATATTTTATTATTGCATACTTATCAAAAGTTCAATCTCTATTGTGAATCTAAAAATATAAAGAGCAATAAAAGTAGGGAAAATATTTAGATATATTGAAAACATCGATGTCTATTATATTATTATTAGTTACTCGGTTTTAGTTTTTTATTATTCTGGGAAATGCTTTCAATTTGATAACTCCATAGAAAATAAATAATGTACGACATATAAGAAATATAAGAGGAAAAGTATATAATCTTACACGACCTGTCAATCTTTGCTGAGCTTGTGAATTTAAAAAGCCAAAACAAGTGAACAGGTAAGATGAAATCAAACATTAAAAAAATATAACATAAAACTTACTTCGTTTAAGATACAATAAATATCCAATAAAATTCACATCACACTAGATATAACTAATGAAAACAATTGAATTTCGGTACCAATGACTGCTAATACGTTTTTGTAAATCATTAAGAACGCGTGCGCGCGCGACGGTCCCATGCAACAACTACGGTTTACGCTTTACTACCGTTTACTATAAATAAATTTCTTTAAAACGAATTCTCGCGTTCGGGAATACAAATAATCGATAGCTCGTATACTTTAACTGCATATTTATACCCAAATATTTCACTGTTACCCTTCATTTTAAATTACAGCCTTTTATTTCAACACGTTGAAATTGGTTGCTTCTTAAATCTACTGGTATAGCTGTTTCTTTCAGGATTTTAATCAAAAAGTAAAGACTTGAAGGATTGCAGCAGTAAACATAAAGTACTTAGTATAAACATTGTCTATTCCTATTTTAGTATTTGCCAAATCGTTTATCAAGTCAAAAGAGATTTTGTTTATTTACTCGTACGATCTATATTTGCTTGACAGTTTCAGCTAATCCGCGTGAACGAGATGGTTTTGAAATGTTAATACTGGTCTCAAATCTGTTTGGAAAATCTTGTCAGAGGCTTCGACAGGTAATTGTTGGCTTTTGGAAGTGATTGCTTGTTAAACTGTGAATAATTTCGGAACTGAGTTGTGAATGGCTAAACGGTTACAAGGAATGCGGTCGGGGAATTCATTGCCAACTTCTAAGGATATAATTATATACATAATATTAAGTTTTGAAAATTAAACAATAAGATTATTTAATTAAAATTGTACTTATTAGGGATGAACTATCTAACATCTAACGTTTTTTTATCGTAATTGTTTCTGTCCTGTGTATACTATCTTTATTTTCTAGAATGTAAGTTACAAAGCCATGCTTCATACGGATATTATTGTTTTATTATGAATCACATTAAGCCAATTGAGATTCGCGAACACAGCAGGGACCGGCGTTTATGGGACCCACAATAAACCCTATGGATTGCCCTTACGTCACTTTAAGGTTACGCTCTGGCGCCCTGACTCCCAAGTAACATAATATAAAATAATAATGTATTTTACTCAAAATTTAGACAAGAATTAAACTTCATTTATTTGTATGACATATAAATAAATTAGATTTAAGTGTTTGTTTGTAATTTATTACATTTTTTTCCTTAAGTTGTTTATTTCATTTCATTATTTATAAAACGTCTATACATCTTTTATAATTATCTGATTTTCTTCTTTGTGGATTTGTGGGTGGATTGGTTTGTGGGTGGATTGGTGGGATTTTTATAAGATGACATAGAATTTTGTTATTGTAGTTTTAGAGTGTCACAGAAAATTAGAGTATTACAGAAAAAAACTCACAGAGGTCAGAATGTTAATAAAACGTATTAAACAGTGACATAATACGGCTTTGTCAAAATATTAAATTAAGACGTCCATGATTATAAAAGAATCTTCCGCTCTTCCGCTTGCTTTGTCTTTATCTAATACAATTATGGAGCGATATTCAAAGTGTAGAGATCAAATATTCAACAAAGAAACCTCTTCAATGTATAAAGTCAAAGAATGCCATTACACATACAAGCCATAACTTACATACATGATTGTCCTAACACTTCTCACGCTCTCATACGAGCTGACAATAATTCATCCACTCTTCTGAATTGTAATTAATTCTAAAGTGCTTTGCTAACTTTTGTGATGAATTAATATCGTTTGGCATCGTTTTGCCTAATATAATATCTTCGCGGGCGATGCGTTAACAATAGCTTAAAGCGACTTGTGATTTAAATTACAATACTGAAAATAAAATGCATTGGATATATAAACATAAACCTTACAGACTTGTTTTATTACAAACGATCAATTAAAGAGTTAAGTTCTAAAAAAATTAATGGATATTTAATACGGTGGCTTAGTAAGAAATACGTTATCAAAATATTTTATACCCGCCGAGTCAGTGATTGCACCTGCGACCGAATGGTACGGCTTAATCGAATACTAGGAACTTATATACAGACAAAATAAGTCAGATAAATAGCTAATGAAGATTTGCCAATAACGGGACTATAAAATAATGTAAACGTCAAGTTACTAAGCTTAAAACTACATAATACCTTTACAATAAAAGTCTTAGAAATCATTTATGTTTACTAGTTCTGTAAAAGTGTAATTAGAATCCATACTTCTGGACATTTTTATCATGTCATTAGTCGTGACGACATCGTGTGCAGACGCTCCAGGTCGCTGTGAGCTCGCACCGCCTTATATTACATTATATCATTAGAAGTGTTACGTTAATGAGTCCTTTGTTTCAGATTAATTTACACACTTTATAAAATTCGAAATTGAGTAAAATATTTCGAGAATGTTGTGACTTCACCAATAAGTGTATGTTACGAAAACAAACAAGAACATTTATATTTCGCACTTGTTTTTGCCCGCGTCTACGTCCGCCCGAAATTCAGAATTCACTTTAAATAGAAATGTATTAAGTTAA
>JAAAKD020000098.1:1297039-1307155 GCA_010014825.2 Danaus melanippus
TACCATCACAAGCGTAACCATCAGGTGTAGTTAAGTTCGGATTAGGGATTTAATTGAAATCTGACTTTTGGGAATATTCATTGAATTTCATGTAATATTTTTTGATTTACTACTCGTTTTTAATTATTTTTACTACATACTCTCGATGTTTTAGTTACTTTGAAGCAACTGAAACTACGAGAGTAAGTAGTTAAAATATTTAGAAACGCGTAAAAAAACCGAAATTATTAGTTTTGTTTCTTTGAACATAAAGTTTTCTTTAAGGTCGATTGCCAAGTATTGAATGAATTAATGTTCCTATTTTAAGATGGCAGAAAATATTAGAATACAACAGTACAGTCAACAGACTATGTTTAGTAAAGTAAGAAAAAGTAAAGAAAAAGTATGATATGTGATCTTAAACACTATCTATATTTTTTGAGTAAGACATGCTAAATCAAAAACTAAGTTATTATAAAGATACTCAGCTATTTTGAGCCAGCTTGAAGAAGGTTTTAATTATTTTAAGAAAGTCGTCCAGGAGTTAGACGTCCATTTATTTATTTTCATATTTCAAATAATGTTGCAGTCCTAATATTTCCTGTAAGTTCCTCAGGGATATCTTAGCTATGCCCTTTAAAAAAATCAAAAATGAATCCTTACTTTTTTCTTGCGACAGCAAAAAACATTGATACATTTCCCAAAAGTTCGCTATTTATGTTAAGAAGACTGGTAAAATTATTAAAGAGGATAGGTACTCAGTAGAAGTAAAGTCTGAGCTGTTTGCCAAAAGTCTCGTAACTATCTGTAAGTTTGACGAGCGTCGTTTTATCGTCGTTTATGTCAGGAGGTTTTTTTTTGTGTATTTTATAGCGATCTGAAATAACACTGGTCTGACGAGAATTTTTTTATCTGATATTACATGATGAATAAGAAAACATTTTGATTCCTGCACAAGTTGAAATCAACGGAAACAGGACGTTAGTCGAGAGAAATTAAAAGTAATTTTATACGAGATTAATTATAATTCACTACGTTTCTTATATATGTTTCTTTCTTTCTTTCTTATGTCGCAATCTATATTGACATGTTTTAACAAAAGAAGATAACATTACGGTTTACATACATTAGAGACACAACCTCGAAATTTTTAGGCTTACAATATTTTTATTTTGTTCAAAAATATAATATTAGGAGAATTAAAACTGTGATACATATCTTTATATTATACGAACAAACACTTCATTACGTCTGTGAGCAACATTAGCACTTTGTGCCTTTGTTATTTACGCACCTAAGGTCGGCATGGCATCCTGCCAAATTCGAAGTTTCCAAATATATATTCTGTATTCATTAATTACCTACCGTGTAATTTGAAATATTTATTAGGTTATGCAAAACTTGTTGATTCGTAAAATTGCTTCTTTCTCCCAAACCGACCGCAGAGATGACAAATATCGTACTATTTGAGAAAATTCAGTTGCTTGGTCCTTCCGCAGCTAAAACATTATCTATAAAAAATAATAAATATAATATAAGACTTTTTATAATGACATTGAAAGGATTTTTACAGCCATTATTAAAAGAAATTCAAGGTTTTTTGTGAAATTATAAGTAATTTATAACTAATTGTGGCACATCATAGACAATGGCTTAAAGAGTGACCGGATGTCTCGTATTTCTGATTCTCGTGTAAAAACAAAAGCTGTATATTAATCTTGGGAACGGGATTTTGGCAGTTTACCAAAGGCCAAGTGAAAACATCTGCGTATTACGAAATTCTAACAGTAAACATTTTTAATGCTTATTCCTCAAAAAACGTTGATTAAATACGTGAAATTTCGTAATAGTTTTAATTATTTTATTGGTTATAATGAATATTCAGTTATTTGAAACAAATAATAGAACCAAAATGTTATAAATCATGACTATAGTCTATATCGACTATAATTCTGGCACTTTAGATTTTATTTAAAATATCCTAGAAGTTTCAACCTTGATACTCAATGACACTGAATTCCTCAAATATTTCATTAATACTGTTATAAAAATATAATATTTATTTATTTTAAAACCTTCATTCTTCAACATAGTGACGAGAGGACGTTTGTAACTAGTAGGTATAGGTACCTACTCGCAGACCGCAATATTGGTATTGCTTCTTGACGTTACATACCTATAATATTAAAACCTTTAAATACTTTGTGGCTGTTACTCACACCTTGAATATGTACTGTATCTGTGTTAAGATGAAATATAAATTTTGAAACAGATTTAGATATTATTTTTCATTAAAAAACAGAACTATTTTGACGTAAGGTGTCACTTTGCAGTTCGCACCTTCTGCTCATATAGAATTATTATTATTTGTTCTTTGAAGAGCTATAAATACTAGCAAGAAAATTTCGCATAGCGCAGAGAAAACACGATCCCGTATCGTGTTGCCTTTTCATCTATTTGCGTCGTGAATCATTTCGTATAAGATCTGACTCACTTCTCTATTAATATGCTTATGTTGAAAACAGTAAATATATTAAGCACTATACTGATTTAATTACTTTTTTCGGGTTTTTATTTAATATTATTATAGCTACATTTAATACAAGTATTATATAACCAGGTCTACGTCGTGTTTTATGATGCCAGAATCTATGATGAAACGTCACTAAAACTTAAGGATTTAACATTTAATCATGCTTTTAAGTTTCCTTCTTCTTATCTAATAAATAAAGGAAATCTTAAAGCACGTTGATCAGATACTTATATCACAATATTAATGTTAACTAAGCGTTGTTTACAAAACACTCTCTGAATTCTATTTCAGTGATGATAATATATGTACTTTCGTGAGCATCAAACGAAACACGCGCACCTGTTTAACCATTTGAGAATAATTATTTAAAATCTTATAGTTACAGACATGATAATTATAGAAAAAAAAAAAACAGTATAATATAATGTCATTATCACAAAAAAATATATGTATATAGCTTTCTAAGATAAATTTTGACTTAAATTGGTGAATTTTTCCATCGTCACAAACAGGACTGTGAAGTGTGTAAAAAATCTCTCTTTATGCTTATCGCACAACATTATACTTTCCATCAAAATGCGATGCTATTTCTGCTTTATTAACATTAATTAATAATAAATAACGTACTGCAAATGTGGAATGCAATATCATTAATTGTTAAGTTGAAGGATTTTGCTTAGTATAACTAAAAAGAAGATAATTTGTTTTTTCTTTCACAATCATAGAATCTGATTATTTTTCTAAACAACAAATTCACATTCTAAATCAATTAATTACTTATAATTATTTCAAAGTATGCTTTTAGGTGTATGATATGAGAGAGCTGTATATACTTGCTTCGTTTTCGTAGTATCAGATTTATTATAAAACAAATGTACTAACCTGAGTATTTTACATTTTTATTAATCGCTTCTTAATGACTTAATACTCATTAAATACTTTTGATGAATCAAAGGTGTTTTATGTAATCCAGTCTAAGGCGCATCTGTACCATGTAATGCTGTAGGTATAGCATAATACAATGTATGTATTTATTGTTAGGCGGAGCTGATCTACCGTCCGACTACTCGCACAATCACCCGACTCGCCACGTACCCTGAACCTCCTCACCACGTGCTGCGTGTCCGTGTAAGACCCTCCGTGGTACTTAGAGAGTTGGACCGTATCGCCTACCGCCGTCGTCCCGCCATCGCTGTGTCCGCTTTTGATGACTACTTCAAATCCGAGTCTACAAGGGTAAGAAACAGATTGTATATTATATGTTTCTTTACAAAATTCTTTAACATTCCTTCTCCTATAGATCGAAAACCAGTAACCAGCCCACAACTCGAGATAAAGCTATGGCGTACAATTTCGTCATATCTGAACATAGACCTTCCATAAAAAAGCCAACTGTACCTGTTAGCGACTGTATATTCCCCATGTTGATGTTATAATCTAATTGCATATTTTGTTTTCATTTTCAGGCTTTCGAGGATGAAACTCGTAGGATCCGCGCCGACACCGCGTCTCTGTTGCAACGTGCTCGCTCGGTGGTGCCACGAGCCAAAACCGTAGCACCCCTCGACACCATCTTCTCGTGAGTTAAATCAGGTTTCACACATACAGTGAGCATCAAGCTGTTATTCATAGTTATATTTAAACTTTAAATATTATGAAAAATAATATTCAGTCTTATTAGAATCGTTAATAAGAGCTAAATTTCATTAGGTAGGTACGTGTAAATAATTCGTGTATATTTTGTAACAAAGACAATGTGTTATTCGGTTGAAGATTGGTTTCACATAGGATTACTTTTCAGCGATAAGATCGTCAGTAGTGGGCATTCTTTGATTACTGTTCTTGTCGTTAAACGAGCTATAACATATTTTGTTATTAACAGTATCTACTGTGTTTAATAAATATTATCGTGTACGTTTATGCTTAAGACTGATCATATTAGGTGAAATATGGTAGCGTCTGTTATACAAGAATGTCCTCATTGATGAGTGTAGCAGATGCGAGCAAACTGACTTGGCAATATATTTATGTATTTGTAAACAATGCAAATCATTCGTCAGAGATGGATTTCAATGTTCCAGAGTGGGTGTAGACTGTAGTCCGTACCGGCCGCGGCCAAATGTTTCCACGCGTCTGACGTTTCATTTAATTATAGCCGGTGGAAATGCCAGATAACATTTGACGATTGCACACCGCCTTATGTTTTATTGATTGATTTGCTTATTCGTTTATTTCTATCTATTCATAAGCCAAACGTTCTTCTGATTCATCGAAATGTATTTTAGACGTAATTGGCTGTGTAAGTTAAGTTGTTTGGAGTGTAATGAGCATGTAATGTTGGCTCTGAAAGATTAATTCAACTTTATTTTTAGGATGATGGTGATTACATGTTAGAACCAAGATTTAGATTTAGAATAGAGCTTTTTAGAATTGATGAACGTGATTCAATAATAAATTAAATTGAACGAAATAGCTTTTGAGATTGTCCGAGAATTAAAAAAATATATTGATGGTAGTTTGAAGACAGTGATTCTTGAGTTAGGTTATTACTGTCATCAGATACTCGTACGGCGAGCCCGTCCCCTACCGGTTCAGCAACGACGCGTATGTCGCTAAGCTGTTGTTGCCGTTACGCAGTGTGGTTGACAATGTCCACAACATATCCTTCTACCACGAGCCAGCTAAGAAGTTCACAGGTAACGAGGACCCTTAAAAAACTAAATTTCTTACTTAAATCAATACAATTAATTAATCCAATACTGTTGACGAGAACGTAATTTCTACCTACTGAACCTGAAGGATCCTGTCTTAATTTTATTTGTGGCGCTGAAGTGAACTGTGTCTAACATGGACCCGGACCCCAGACCCTAGTCCTACCTAACCGAGGTGTTCCCCCAGGACGCGGAAACCTCGCCTGCGTCCATTATTCCGGCAATAAGGCCTTCTCGAACCGCCGACCACTTTACAAGGAACTTAGCATCAGGGACGATGTGAACCTTCTATCGTTTTACGCGAAGAACAGGCTAGCGGCAGCCGGTCTGGCCGTCGAAAAGGCCGCAGGTATTATAAGTTAGATGCATCGCCAGCACTCGCTTACATTCTTAAACGATTATAAATAATACACACTGGGCAACCTCGTAGCCCATCATACATTATCTACCTCGTGTTGTATGTACAGTGTAATATATGTACATGTGACCTTCGAAGATACACATTTTGGGTATATGTTCACATTTAAATGATAGCTCATTTGAATAGGTGTAGGTAAGACTCTTCACTCATTAAGTTTGTCCATTTACATCTTGTCTGTACATATTAATTCTTCTAGCAACTAATAGCAACATAATGAACATCGAATTTATTTTCACCACTATCTTCTTTATCGACTTTCGTAATTTTAAAACGGAAATTTGTAATTGATCAATTATTTTGGGTTACGAGGCCTCACATCTAAAATATTATCTAAATTTCGCTTAACAGCTTCGATTTGGTTTTGGAATAAAGGAGTACAATTAAAAAAAAAACGAATAAAAAAGTGTCTAACTCTGGGTGTGGTGTCTCTTGCAGCGAAAGAAGCGCCGGAAGAGGCGACGGCGGCGCAGTGCGCGTAGCTCCCTGGCCCCCCGTCCCGACCCCGCCCCCCGCACCCGACCCCGCACTCGCCCCCGCTCTCGCCCAGCACAGCGCGGCGCGGACGCACGCTGCCTCACAGACTGCGCCCGCGCCGCGCTCGCGCTTCGATCTCGGTACACAACGACCCCGAGCGACGAATATATATAATTTTTGAAACATATTTTTATAAAGAATTATTATTTTGCTAACAATTTATAGACGACGTTCACTTTTTGATGATAGTCGTGATACCGCGGCGACCGCGACATGGTGATTGAGACGACTCGTTTCCACTAAACAGAACTGATTTTTTTGCTTAACAATAAATATTGTTGTCAGTATTCTAGTAGTTTTGTTCAGCCTGCATGATGAAAACCCTAACGTTCATGTGTAGAATACGCTAGCTTGTATTTAACGCTTTGCATTCTGTATTCACTAATACGGGACAATATGTAACAAAAATCTCTTTTGGTACGTTTTGGTTCTTTTATAAAAAGATTTCAATGATATTCTTTATTTTTTTTCTTTAAAGCTGCAAGGTAATGAAATTATAGCGTAACAAGGTTAAAATTTAAAAACAAACTAGAAATTTTAAAAAAGGTAGTTTTTTTCAAATCAAGCGACCATTTCATGCAATACATGGTGATGCCCAAGCACTCGATCCGACCACGCTTCCATGTTCATAGCATGAGCATTTCAAAATCTTGTACAAAAACATTTAAGCTATTTCCACGCTCGGCTTATCCATCGAGCTTTGAAGCCGAGAACATTCATAAAAGCGCTACCTTTGCCATTATCATTAAGGACCCTTGATCGAATAAGCTTCTGCACTTGCTTAAGCTCATTTCATCAATGGTACCACGCCTTCATTTACTGCGATGCAGTGAAACTCCTACCCTGGAGAGCGAGCCGCAAGTTCCAGGCGCCACAGTTAATGGAAGACCCTGAGGTGGAGTTGAAAGCAGCGAAGGCCGACCGTGAAGCGAGATTCCGTGCCAATACTGCGGAACCTGTTCTAACACCATCCGTGGATCTTGCTGAAATTAAACGAAAAAGACAAGAAGAAGCTAGAGCCGCCGAGGAAAAGTAAATCCATATAATAATTTATATTTTTCTTAATGTTTAGAATATAATGCAATTTACTTATTATATGTGCAATGTGGCTTATGAATAAACATATTTATTATTCATAGGGCTTTGAAAGAAGAAGCAAAACGTGAAGCTGAACGAAAAGCTCAGGTACCTACCCTTTTATAGTTCCTAATATTAATGAGAGAAGTACCTTAGGCTGTTCTCACGATAACGAGAATTTATATTTACTGTTAATTCTAGGCTGAACGTGATTCAGCAGAACGAAAAAGAGCAGAAGAAGAAGCACGTAAAGCCGAGGAAGATAAACGCAAGGCAGAAGAGGAGGCGCGGCTAGCGGAAGAAGCCAGAAAAGCTCAACTAGAAGCAGAAAAAAAGGCTGCAGAAGAAGCTAAAAAAGCTGAAGAAGAAGCCGCTAGAAAGGCAGAAGAAGCTAGACTAGCGGAAGAAAATCGGAAAGCTGAAGAAGCTAGGCTTGCAGAAGAGGCAAGATTGGCAGAAGAAGCCAGATTAGCAGAAGAGGCAAGACTTGCTGAGGAGGCGCGTCTGGCTGAAGAAGCGCGTTTGGCCGAAGAAGCACGCCTTGCTGAAGAGGCAAGATTAGCAGAAGAAGCAAAACTGGCCGAGGAAGAGAGATTGGCTGAGCAGAGAAGGCAAGAAGAACTTGCTAAGCTAGAAGAGCTAGAACGTCAAGCTCAAGAAGAACGCGAAGAAGAACTTGCCAGACAGGTAATATTATTAAAGTGATTGTTAACAACAAAATTATTGAAAAACAGGATAATATTTATATTTTATCCACAGGCTGCAGAATTGGCGGAAATTGCTAGACAAGAGTCCGAGTTGGCCGCGGCACGTTTAGAGGAACTGACACACAGTGCGTCTGCTGGAGAAAGTATTGCTGAAGTTGAGTCAAGGTACGCATGAAATATAAAGCGGATAGCTACTATATATATTTAAATCATGTATCTATTATAAAAACATTGAAAATATACATTTTTATTTATACCCTACAGTGAAACGCCATTAGTAGACAGCGAACCTATTGTAGAAGAACCAGCAAGTCCGGAAGTCGTTCCAGAAGAAATTCAATCCCAAGACGTTGTCGAAGTCAGTGAAGATGAAAAGGCAGAGCCAGATGTTACTGATGAAGAGTGAATAAATACACTTCCTGATACTTTTTTTATAAAATAACACTTTTTAATAGCAGCCACGATTTCGACTAAGAATTAAGGAACTGGAAAGTATTCTAGAGATGCATTTTGTAATTTTTAAAGATACTCTATTTGTTCTTCATGTTGCAGTTGTCAGATACATGAATGATATCATAGAAGTAAATTTTCAAAGAAACCTTAAACCCTCTTGTATGTAACAGCGTTACAATATAAAGAGAGTTACATGTCAAGTACTTTTATTCTCCTGAATAAGTTGTGTCACTATTTTGTTAATAATGTTAACACTGTTGATTTTGTTATTTAATTTGTTTCTTAATGATATCTTTTGTTATAATTTAACAATAAAAGACATTAACTAAATTATTCTGTATTTATTTGTCTACTTCATTAATTTGTCCTGCTAGTCGATTGCCACCACAAGGTTGATGTTCGACGACACTTAAAATGACCACTCCATAAACGTTACGATCTTTATAATGCAAGAGATTTTAAAATATGAAATGGATGGCTTGTTCCTTTTTTGTGTTACAATAAATTACCTGTATTTTCAAATGACCAAAATCTTATAAACATTATTTTAAATGTTTCTATAAACTCTTTCATACTTTCTTTCTCCTATCCTTAATATATTCTGTATTTAGTTTGTTAACAAGTTTTTATCATCCTAAATAATTGCTTATATTGACAAAGTTGCTCTATTGTATTGAGGAAAATAGACACAAATTTTTGGTCCTCCAAGTTTAGCCCTTTTTATTAACTAAATATTTTGTAATGTGCAGTGACTCGTAGTTAAAAAAATACCTAATATGATTTTCAGCACCCATAGTGATGATAGGCAAGATATTTAATCGACTCATTAAACACTTCTTATTTAAGTTTGTAGGTGATTTGTTTAGTTCATATTAAGACTATTATTATACTACTTTATAACAAGGGAATCTGCTCTGAAACCAGACCCGTGGCTCTGAATAGAAATATAATAACAGTTGTTATGTAGCATATAAAACTAATAAATATAACTAATGGTCTATTATTAATAATATAACTTTTTTATTATGCCCCTTTTTTTCTTGCGCTAATTAGCAAACAATTATATTACCTATCATTAGCTTGATGTAATTCTTATTATATAAATCTACATATGTTTTATTCAATCTGCTCAACACTTACAAGTTGTTCTCATTATTAAATAAATGCAATGTTGCTTATAGCCAGTAAGGGGTTAAAACGCTTACAAAAGAAAACTTGAACACGCTAAAATGAGCAAAGAAACAGTAAAATAAGCTTCTTCTCCTCTACTCTACCTTTTCATCCACAAATATCCATACTCATAACTTTCTTATACACATTAGTATCTTCTTTTCTGATAACAGTCAAACAGTACACCAATTCACGCCAAGTTTTTTCATCTAGATAAGAAAAAGTATTAAAAGACTACCTTTAAAAGTTGCATCTATATTCAAGTCACAGTACAGGGGCTTGCTTGCTTGCTAACAGTGGATATTAAAATAAAATAGATACCAGTTACAACTGTTCTTAAGAGAATAGTGAACTGCCTACCAGTAAACCTTTTTGGTAATGACAAGCAGACTATGGGCTAATATCAGCTCCCAGCTACCAGAATATGGAACATTGATTAGGACTGGTGTCCCAACTGTCTTGACACCGTAGAAAATAATAGCAACTGAAGAAAACCATATTGTTGATTTACCATTTACCTTTTGTTGATAA
>JAAAKD020000098.1:1775765-1785852 GCA_010014825.2 Danaus melanippus
TGCAAATATGTCTATATTATTATGGCATGAAACGAATTTCTCAAAAATGTTTATGCAATAAGTGACTTGTATAGGTTTCGATAACCACAGGTACTTGGTGTAATATCACATCGAAAATTGTAATTAAAGGATGTAAGTAAAAATTTACTACAACTGTTTTACATTTTATTATATTTAATACTACTAAGTGGTGCAACTCTACCTCTATAACTATTGTTATCCTTTGAAAGTCAAAATATGCGAAAAAAGCTGACAACGGTGCGTCTAATTTTAGTATTCTTTCAATTACAAACGATTTTACTACTTCATTAAATCTGATAAGTTTATTTTGGAGCCTTTACTCGGTCCTCTGGAAAAGGATTTCAAAACAGTCTACTTTAATTTATTTTAACAGTAACATCAAATTGTCTAAAAATTATCGTTTAAACTTTTACTGTGCAAATTCTAATGTTCTTTCAAAAATTTATTACGTAAAACACCAAAAGGTTACATAAAACTAAATAAATTAAGGATACACTGCGGGAAACAGCGGCGGATGTGAAATTTGTGTCATGACTATCGCATTAAAGGCCGTCCGTACCTACTCGTAGCTCGTTGAGCACAATGGTGGGCTTTACCAGCGACCACTGACGCATTACCGGCAACTATTATGATAGAAATAAACCCAATATATTGCAAAATAGAACTTTAATATTATCCGTACAATGCCCTACATTCGTACAAGTAAAAACAATGTTATTTTTTTTTAAATCGACAGTGGCATAGGTTTACAATTTAAGAACATGAAGCAAAATTTTAGAAATTGTCATTTCAACGTCTGTTGTCAGTATGTATTGATATAACATATCACAGGGAAATGAATGAAATAAGGAAGCTATTAAGCAACTTAAAATACAATATAATAATTAAAATTCATAAATATAGGAATAAAATACAAAAAGGAATAGAGTTTAAACATTTATCAACAAAGAAATAATTTTTGAATTGTCAGATAGTAAATATATGATTTAGCCCCCTTCAGTTACCCGTGGGCTTTTAGCCAAGTCGTTACAGTAAAAAGTTAGGCGCCTTAAAAGCTGGTTCTTAAAATGTCGATTTGTGAATTTGCTAATATTTCTTAACAGGCTGTTTGAATATTCAATTGATAAATATGTTTTGTATGACGACGCATTAAATCATTGAAGGTTTTGAAAGAATTTATCTTTTTGTTCGTTTACAGTATATGAAAATATAAGGAAACTAAAATTGAGCTTTGTTTATAATATATCTGTTTTGTAATATAAGTGTAATTGATGTAATATTTTATATTATTATTTATGTATGATCTTAAAAGGATCGTTTTCACATTACTTAAGCCATCCGCTCTCATCGCCGAAGACGAGATCAAACATCTTTCGGGAGACTGCTAAGTGTTCGAGATATTTTGCAATGAGACAGACAAGATCTGTACAATAAGCAATAACGTGGGAGGCTAATTCAGCTGCGTCCAATTATCTCCTGAGTCCTGACCATAGCGGTGTCTGAGGAGAGCAAAAGAGGTTTATGAATTATTACATGGAAATAGCGTTACTTGCTACTCATTTCCTATCGTGTAATAATATTATATGTATCATGTCAAAGCATGTTGTTGTCGTGACTATTATTACCAGGAGTTCGTAATGATTTAAAAACAGAGTAGGATATACGTATGTAATAAAAACTTTCATCAAATCTTAAATGGTTGTCTTGTCTTGTAGTTTTTTTAAGTAAAACTGAACAACACAGTTAGGTATATATGACGTTAACTATTGTATCCTAAAGCTGACTAGACGTGTAATCTCAAGGGAGAGTGAGCTTCTGGTAACGTCTCACAAAGCGGTAGCTATCCTCCACAGAAAATGGAAAGATATAAAACTAAATTTACAAGTAATATATTTCTATAATAAAAAGAGGAAATCTTACAAAAGGGTCGTTATGGGAATACGGGAAACGTTTGATCTTGGCTATGTTTTAAATTCACATAAACTTGAATTAGATGCAATGTTTTTGTAGAGAATCTATGTTTAATAAGAAATTATTTTTATAAAGGACGTGTAGACACAAAAAAGTGATAAAAAAATCTAAACTTACGCTGAAATGTATACGTTAATTCTGATTCATTATTTTTGTTACAATTTCTATTCAGATAGTTCAATTTGACAAATCCTAAAGATAACATAAGAAAGGAGTAAGTTAATAGTTTCATTTGCAATTCGTAATAGCTTCAGTAACAACATTATCTCTAAACGTCGGGTTTAATTTGGTTTATTGAGAGCCACCGGTGCGTTCGTCGTCTCAAGTCGTGTTAACAAAATATTACGATGAAGATCTTAGTTATTCTGGCCACTGTGTCTCTTTGTTCTGGTACGTAGTGTAAATTTATTTATATATACAGTTCAATAAATCAAATAAAATAGCTATAGTATTTTTAATTCTCGCAAATGCATTTTGAAAAACCGGTGAACTATATTTTATGAATATTTGGTATGTATATATTTAAGGTTTGCTGAATTGAAATACACATTTTTTGTTTGTTATTTTAATTGATTTTGATGAGTTGAAACTGTTAATATAATTATTTATTTGACTTGTTCTAACACTGATACAGTCGTGTTTAAAGGATGCGAAACTCATATTCTGAAAACAAACCTCCTCGCTGGATGTTATGAACATAATATATTAAGCGGTTTTCATGTTTTCATGTGTTTAGTGTTTACTGTAATTTGACCAGTTGAAAAGTGTAGTTTCTTGGACTTCAAAACTAAATTATCTGAACGGTGTATGTAGACGTTCAGATGAAGAAAAATCAAATTAATAAAAACACACTGACTGTTTTATTTCATTCATATATTCAACTAACACTAAATTTATATATTTCACGTATAAAATATAATAATGATATTGAAATTACATACATACTTTTGCAATGACATTTCTTCTTATAGGTATGCAGTACAACGGTTTAAGAGGTAACTTTTTTTGATATACAATCATCTGCATGTGAATATTATAGATAATTAGTTTATATTTTTTATCTTAATTTAACATGACATTACGCATATATATATATATATATATATATATATATATGTTGTTATTCTGTTTGACATAATATTTAATAGTTCGACTACAAATCTAACTCGTCTTTCTCAAGGTAGTCAAACATTGTAAATATTTATCATTTCTTTACCTTACTTCTTTGTTAACACCATTTCTCTTCTCTCTGGTGATTTCCGCTCATAGTTCATAATCATTTCCAGTAAAATTTGGATGGTCAGACGCATTAGCGGACAAGGAGTACTTTTTCAATATCCCCCGAATTCTCTCTCAAGCTGAGAGCGATGGTTGGCGTAGAATGGAGCGTCCTCCGGGCCCTTTGCCGGAACTTCGTCTCTATTGTCCTGTTGGGAGGGCTGTTTGCCCTCTTTATGATCCCTCAGGATTTGTCGCCGGTCTGCAACTCGCGGTACGTCCAATGAAAAAGTAATGGTTAAGAACTTTTAGCTTTGCTCTAGACAGGAAATATAGACTATAATTTCTCCCGTCTCGAAATTAAACTGTGTGTTTAGTTTTGCGAATAGCCACGTTGTGGTTAAAAACAATCGATTTCAAGGAATGTTATGTTTTCATAATTATACTTTTTAATTAACTTATATAATAATAGTAGTGGTTAGTAGTTATGTCTTTACAATTCATCGCTGTGTTATTTATTCCTTGTAACGTAGTTTCAACGTCAAACACAGTGGTAATGTCGACAATTTGAAGAAATAAAATAAATTATCGGTTTTGAGTAAACGATATTTTCAGGGTTTTCTTATCGGTAATCGGTATAATTGAATTGTGAAGGTAGCTATTAAATGAAATGGTGTGTTAGAGACAAACTATTAAAAATTTACAATAACAATCATGTATATGAATAGGTTTTTATAGACCTACTAAGATTTAAGTCTGAAGTCACAAGCTTTTAAGACATTCAGGCTGTTCCAATGACATTTTAAATCTCGTCGCCATCTTTAAACCATTTCATCTCTACACTCCTTTTATAAAATCATCTCATTGAACACGCAACGACAATTTAGTCAGTCAACTCACAATGCAATCGTTTATCTAATTTATTTGACTGAACGACACAATGAGTTCTGATCTGTCAGAAGCAGGTTGCTACTGCTTTTATAATTGAATTTATTATAAACCGTTCGCGAACCAAAAATATTATGTTGGATAAATTAGGTATCTAGGAAAGAATGATAAGCATAAAGTCAATCTTACAACTGGTTTGGTTACTTTGTTCATTGTTTTCGTTGAAGAACTCTTTTAACCAGTCTTTATGAGTCACGTAAACTTGTTTTTAAATGTAAATGTGCGAGTGTCGAACCTTCTCTATATTATTTGCAGCTGAATGGTTTAGAATTAATGTTATAATGTTGTAGGCGCTGACATCGGTGTAGGCAATTATATTATTTGTATATAAAATAAGAATTGAGAAAAATATATCTACTTTTCTTACAAAAGTATTTTACTTGTGTCAAAACATTAATGGTTTATTATGAACGTGATTAAGTTCCGCCTTCATTATGACGAACAAGGCCATTTTATTTATCAGCAGATATTTTTGCTCTGATATATTTGTTTGCGTGACTGAACTTTCAAATTATTAGATTAATATGATTTAAACTTTTTTAGGTACATCGACTAATATTTTTGTAAATACTATTCATGTATAAACTAGCTGCAAGTGTGGATCCATTTTGACCTTTATACATTTTACGTTCAGTTTCCCGTTGATGAAATAATAACTCCCAGTTTCAAACCGGACAAAAGGTTCACTAAATGGAGTGTGCCTGCGTCTGATGGTGAACCACCTAGAGAGTATTGGACCATAACACAATTTTTGGTATCAGAAGGTAACATATACGTAAAGATTTTTGATATTAATGGAATATATTTAATTATGTTTGTATAAATATATAACTATGATGTTTAAGATAAATATCAGAAGTGTTTATAATAATAAATTTCTTTAGAATCGTTGAAGGCGGGAGCGGGACCGCAAGTCGAAAATGGTGCGACGCTTCAAGATGGCGGCGTATGGGTCAAAGATTTAGAGGGACAATACATACGTATACCGAGCACAGAGGCCGAACTGAACACCACACAGTTCAAGAAACAAAACTGTATTCCAAATATGGGTGAATTATTACATAATTAACACACTAAATTAATCATGAGTGACGATTTGTATCGAATGATTTAGATCTTACTTTGTGATTTCGATAAAGTGCTGTTGTCATGCTGTTTATACGTTTATAAATTGATAATTAGTTTATCGTGTAATTGATTGCATTATTAGCAAATGTTATTATCTAGCTAATAGTTGCCATACCCCTGTGGAGTTTTCAAAGTTATATAAGCAATTTAAATAGTTGAAAAGTAAATTATCACTGGACGCAGTTTTTACAAGTTAGAAAAAACAATTATTTATAATTATATCTCTATGTAAATTGTGGTTTTAATTTTTTATATGCCATCATTATATATATATATATGTATGTATGTTTATATGATCACGACAGACGAGAACAAAATAATATTTTCATCGTAATATCAGCGAAGCGTTTATGGAAAATATGAGTTTTATTTAAAATAAATATCGCTTCAGTCTTAGATATAAAGTTAATAATAAGTTTTTTCAACTTTTTATAGTCTAAGAATTAATATTTTCTTTATGTTATGTATAAAACAAAGGTACGCACTACTATTATAACATGTCGCGGGAAACGAGCTGTGAGAATCTGCTGCCCTGGTTTGCGCTCACAACCAGGGGGTACCTGGTGGGAGTGGGTTTCCAGGTGGTGGGCAAACTGACTAAACCCACTGTTGGACGGGACTGGTTCGAAGTTGTCAATAGTAGACAAGCTGTTAAGGTAAAAATATGTTCTATTAAAGACGCTTTTCAAAAGATTATAAGTTAATGAAATAGATAAAGTAGGACGAAAAAATTAAAGATGTCTACAAAACAATAGATTTTTGTACAAAAAATAGTATTGCCCAAAATCGTTCTTGGTCTTGCAGTCTTGGTCTTGGTCTTGCATTTTAGCAAGAACAAGACTAAGGCCGAGTATTTTTTGCAAGGCCAAGACCAAGACTGACTGTGCAAGATATAAGCAAGAACAAGACCAAGCTTGCAAGACTTTTACGTCTTGCAGTTAGCACTGAGGATAATTTCCGGAAGTAAGTATCGCAATTCGAAGTATACGCTTAGGGATTCTATAAGACTCAAAAAGTATATGTTGTTTTTTTGGAGAAATTGATTTCATTCGAATTAAGAACACTAGGTACTATAAACAAACGTACATAGCGAATTAAAATAACGAGTAAAAGAAAAAAGTGTGCATCCCTAGTTTTGACCATCGGCACTGTGTGTGATAGTGAGCGGTGCCTTATCGGCATCATATAAGGTCGGGAGTGCCCGACCCGATTTAGGTCAGTAGACCTCTCATAGAAATATTAGGAAGTACAAGGTCAAGATACACGTGCATAATATTTTACACTGTTTGATTGCCGCCACAAGGTACAAGTGTTAGGAAGAATAAAATATGATTTCGGGAGCTTGGAATGGACACGAATACATTATGCTGATCTGTTCTGAGTGGTTTTAAAAAATAAAGCCACCGATTTAATTAATGTTGTAGACACTTTTAATACACTTCAAACGTGTAAAAATTTTCTATAATAGTAATCGAATAATATAAAGAGCGTGCTATAAGATTAATGGACTGTTTAGAGGCCCGAATGTAATAATATATGAGAGAACTTAGAAAGAGCAGCGGGACTGATCGCTTAGGTCGTAGGTTCGAACCCCAACCGGTGTCAGTTGATTTTTTGAATTTTTCATGAAATATTTTGACATTTAATAATTTGGTTAGTCTTTACTATATCTATGTTAATTCATTCACAAAATGTACCTACTCTGATGAGTTATTGTAATATCTAAAGCAATGTTAAATAAATAGCGACAAGCTAATAAGTAATTGCAAGACTTGGCAGACTCTTGCTGCAAGAACAAGACCAAGACCAAGACTAGGGGTGCAAGAACAAGACCAAAACCAAGACCAGGTGTGTTGATGCAAGACCAAGACCAAGACTGGCCAAGTCCCGTCTTGTTCTTGCATTTGGGCAACACTACAAAAAAATTCTTTCTTGTGCATTATGTTTCAATATTAAAATAAGCTTAAGCAAAATTACTTAAACAGAAATCAAATTGAAAATATTGGATAAAACATTCTTTTAGACGAGCATAATTGCATAACTTCCGAAATAAGTATCTTCGTATCGGCAAATATAATTTTGATTCAATTCTTACTTAAATCCAGATGTTTGTGATATGTTTCCAACAATAACTATGTACATTCATTTTTATTTAAATTCATTACATTATCCACGAACCCTATGTGTAAAATATATATTTATTTTAAAGACGGTCGCACCATTCGCCCCCGAGTGTCTCCTCAAGTTGTCTGACAATTATCCTATACTCAGCCTGCACATCTACTACATCGACAAACCCTGGACGGTCAAATGCAGGTTAACAAGCTAACATTATTATAATAATGAGACCTAAGATTTCCGCAAGTTTTGTTCATTTAAATGAAACTAATATTTTTCTGATTATACTATGCGACTTTATTTTTGTTTAAAACTACATTTTCCCAACGTTTCGGCTGCTTTACAGCAACCGTGATCACGGGCAGACGAGATGTGAATGTCTTTAATTTGAACAAAAATAAAGTCGCGTAGTATAATCCGAAAAATATTAGTTTCATTTAAATTATTATAATATTTAGAAATAATTTTTAAGAATTAAACTGTGGCATCTCTATCATGGATAACAATCTAGCTAACTGAAGAGATAAGTGCATTATTAATATTCACCAGCCTTTCCCAAACTGAGTGAAGAGACCCAGAAAAGAAATGGGGGCGTTTTGGAGAGGCCTGGTGGGTGTTTTGTAATTTTATTTAATTAGGATAAGTTATAGCAGTTTTAGAGTCCTAGAATGGAGACCGCGACTCGACTACCGTAAGGTAGGACGCCCCCCTGCCAGGTGGACTGACGACCTGAAAAAGGTCGCTGGAAGGGACTGGATGCGGAAGGCGGAGGACCGGGTATTGTGGCGCGAATTGGGAGAGGCCTATGTCCAGCAGTGGACCAAGATTGGCTAATTGAATTGAATAGCAGTTTTTCAGTAGAAAAAAATATGGGGGCACAAAATAATAATTTATTCTCAAAGTGGGTGGGCAATAAACAAAATAACTTTGGGAATTCCTATCTTAAATTAATTGAAGTGTTTTTCACAGTGGGAATTTCGCATCTTAAAATATATAGTAATATCAAAAATTGAAACTGATAGGACAACATTGTCAGTGTTTAAGCTTTTACAGTTCATATTATATTAGAATTTGCATTAAATAACATTTTTATATATAGGTATAAATATAATTTTATTTTCAGATCTGGTGACTCCATTGCTCCAGCATCACCGCTGGACCGTCTGCTGCTGAACGGACAGAGATATACAACCGTCGTTGTGGATGAACTCAAAAAAATTTTTTACAGTTATTAACGTCAATGTATATGAAAGTTTTGGTGCGTTGTAAAAAATATAAAAGAATCTCGTTTACTTTGGAAATGGAATGTTTTTTTTTATCCTTAAGGTAACTAGAACAGATAGTAGTTACGAAAATAAATAAAAGAGATCGGATTATTGTTCTTTTTACCTACTTACAACTCATTAAACTACGTTTAAACAAATAGACAGAGGACATTCGTATGTAAGTATGAGTTAAAACTTATTTTCTAATAACAAAATGAATTTTATAATTTCTAACTCCACCATCACCTTTTCGATTCATAGCAATTTAAAAACTATTCCAATGTTTATACACAAATATATATAAGGTACCTGAAATTGTGACAAAGTATATCTAATATTGTGCCTAACTCCTTTATCGGTATATCGGCTCATCCTAAAAACGCTTATCAATCACGTTTTATTAAAATGTCGATAGACCTAATTATTTTAAGTGCACTTAATGTATGGCTAAATGTAGAATTAAAGTTTTATATTAGAACTGAACTAATAACAATGATTAAAAACTGAATAAATAAAAATATAACCATGGACACTTGGACAGTAAGCGCGTGGTCTCAGTAACGACTCCTCACTTTTATTGCTCAGATGTTCCGAAATATAACCTTATGGGTCCTACAGTCAATAAAAAAATATGTGAACAAAAAAATCCAAGGGATTTAATGTACATATCAAAACTAAAGACAGTTGGATAAGCATATGATTTCATTTCCACAAATTGAAAATATAGAAAAAAATGAAATTAATTCTATGTGGATTAATAATATAAATATATATAAATCTGATAATTACAATTATCTTTTTCATTATCAAATTAAATATAATATATATGTAAAATCTGATAAATTATATGAAAATAATTAATTAATCTTAAGCCAATTATATAAATGTGATTATCATTTATGAAGGTGTGTAATATCTCTACATACACGCACGCATCCGTACATATGTGCATATATTAATGAATTTAATAAAATATAGCTAATATTTAATAATTATGTCGTCCTTTAAATGTTGATTACAAAAAAAAACATTCTTAGAGTTGTTATTTAAAAATGTAATCATTTACTTGTAGTTAAAGTCAAGGGTTGTATATACATATATATGTACATATTTAAATATTATGTCACTTCATTACATATATGTACATATATATTTATAATGTTTCTTATTGTAAAAACGGATTCATACTTTACGTCTTGTCTGATCTAATTAAATTTGACATTCTTTACGAACCGTTCCTCTTTGTCATTCAATAATCTTTTTTTTGCATTTTGATGCCGCAGAGTAACTGTTTTTACGAGCCGTCCAACCGGCCTTGGTGGGACCGGATGGGATGTGTGAGACTCGGCCAGGGCAGGCCCCTACTCACTTAAACCACTGCGGAAGCCATCGGCCGCTATATCGGTGTACCCCGGATT
>JAAAKD020000098.1:1925222-1937008 GCA_010014825.2 Danaus melanippus
GATATCAAACCTAAGTTCATACTGTGACCTCCATGACACTGAAATACCAGCATATCTGTTAAGAAATGTGAGTTTGTTTTGCAAATTGGGTGGTGTATGTGCCATGACATCTGTGTTTGAGACTGCCTCTCCTGCCACCCTACCACTGTCTATGGCCCATGCAATAGTTGCTGCAGTGGGTAATTTAAAACTGTGGCTGAATTTTAGAGCAGTCGCTCAACTATTTATGCCACTTAGAAGCAAAATCTTAAAGTACATGTGTAGTCTAGAAGACAAAGATTTGAGGGTACCAGCAGTTAAATCTATGGCAGGTAAGTAATTTTAAATGATATATATTGCTTTTGTAAAAAGTAGGAAATAATTAGTTCCTAATAATTTAAAAATGATTCCTTCTTAAACTTATATATAAAGCAACAATGATATAATGAGATCTAAGATTTTCGTGAGTCTTATACATTTAAATGAAACTAATGTTATTCAGATTTACTATGTAATTTTATTTTTGATTAAGAACTACATACTCCCCACATTTCGGCTGTAAGACAAAGTCTGACAGACATTCACATCTCGTCTGCCCACAATCACGGTTGCTGTAAAGTAGCCGAAACATTTAAACAATGAAATACTTGTCAATATATATCTATAATATTTTGCATCAATCATGATTCAAATAATTTTAATATATTACAGATTAAAATAACTTTTTGTACACAAAATAAACATCATATTGTTATGAATAATAATTTTTTGCAGATTTTATGTGGGGAGCAGCTAAAGAACCTCTTGATGCCCCACTGGCTTTTGACGGTGATGGCTTAGCATTGGCCTTCAAATATTTTAACAGCAGTACCCTAACTATGCGACTTGCTGGTGTAGCTCAGATCAATGCTCATATCGCGGCCCACAATGAGCTCTGCGCTGGAGAACCTGCCGCAGATGCAGAATTAGCCGGACAGCAGCTAGCCACTTGGCTAACCAACAATAACATCATAGAACATCTTTTTGGACCAAATTTACATGTTGAGGTTTATATTTATTTTATTTTAATAATCAATAAATGAATGCTTTGACTTTTAAATATTTTTGTGCAATGAAAAGCTAAAAGAAGCGAAGTAAATATTGAATTATACTTTCATATGTAAATGTTAAATTCCACAAATCAGTTATGTCTAGTAATATAAGTGTAATAATTGAATATTATTTAAAGTTTTGCAATACAATTATATTACAGCAAATTATTAATAATATTAAAATTTAAATAATTTGAATAAAACTTGTTTTGCAGGTTATAAAGCAGTCCCACATGATTCTAAAGTTCCTCGCTGTGGAGGGTCGTGTGACGTCAGAGCATGTCGAGCTGGTGTGGGCAGCAGCTCAGCTGAAACACTGCGGACGACAGGTGTATGATCTACTGCCCGGATTTATAAGGGCACTAGCACCGAAGCCTTGCTCACACTTGTACAGCCTCCTCTGCTCTTTGCCGCCTAAGGAGCATTCTGAACAGGTAAAAAATCTATATTAATATTCTTTAGACTTCTTTAAAGTCTTTATAGCAATGTAATTAAGGTGGCAACTGATATAGCACTGAACGAAGTAGTAGTTCCATTTTCTATTTGATCAGGTACTACTCATTTTTTTGTGTAGAATAGTTTTATACCTTAAGTAATACTAGAAAACATATATATCAATTGAAATTATTTTAAAGACAATTTACTGTACATAATTTTTACAAACATACTCACTCATTGGATGAAAAAAAAAGGATAAAAATAAGGAGAGATGATTATCACTATAGAGTCTTGCCATTATCGTATGGTAACAATTTTTATAATACTAGCTTTGCAGGCGACTTTGTACGTGTTTTAAGTGTATTTTTTTAAATAATATAATTTCTAAAATAAAAAGTATACCTAATCACCTCTTACTACTTCAGCTACCTGCCGGGGAAAGTCTTGTTAAAATCGGTTCAGATACCAACCATTGAGTGATTATTCTGAACTAACAAATAAAATAAAAAAATATATATATTTTTTCTACATGCATAAATACTTATGTAATTTTGAGAAAAGACTATTAATTGAATATAATACTTTAATTTTTTTTATATTATTCATATATAATACATATTATATTATGTGTGTAGAGTCTGTACCTTGCATCAGCATTAATGCGTGCTATGTGGGCACGCGGTGGTTGCGGGGGTTCCCCGGCGCCAGAGCCGCCTCGCCTCGCCCCTCCCGCCTGTAAACCTCACCGCTCCTCGTCTGAGGCCTCAGTCAGTATGGACCAGACTAACTCGGACGATGATCCGGTATGATGATAAGTCTTTTATAATATATAATTATAAATAACCTTTCTGCTGAAGATTGTAATTTATTATTGAGTTATATTCCTATTATAAACTTTATTTGACCTAAAATGAGTATAAATGTTTGTTAGTATGCATGGGATATATATTGGAGTGTTTTTGTAGTGCGAAGAACTGAGCACGTCTGCCGAGGAGGCGGGGCCTACGCCGCGGAAACAAAGCAAACATCAAAGGGAACTCACAGGTTGATGGAGTTTTTTATATTAAATATGATACAAAACTTGTTGACATTACTATTAATTTTGTCCATAACAGCTGAGCAGGAATGGCTTCGAGAAGGTGAAGAACTCACCAAGAAAGAATGTCTCACTATCAAGACTTGCCAAAAGTGAGTTGAAGTTGGATTTTAAATAAATAATAAAATATGTAACTTTTTTATATAATATTTTTGTCAGAAGGAACAAACGTGCTGGCAGCAGCGGCAGTGCCAGCAGCGGGGCCGAGGAACTGTTGCGTCCTCGGAAGAAGAAGCTCTACAAGAAGCGGCACAAAGCCGGCAAGACGAGACATTTCCGTGAGTGCATGGTCCATACATCTCCTTGGATCTGTGCATCGATACTATGTAATTCACTAAGTTTGGTCTGATACATAATAACGAATATTTCCGCCAGTAGCGACGCAACTCAAAACAGCTGAATTGGCCGAGTCTGTTTCTGAGGTGGAGGACGAGTCGTCCGGCAGTGATACAGCTCATTGTCAACTTCTCTGTGATAACGTGGATGCAAGGTACCTTCCTATAAACAACATGGTCCATAAAGACAGAATTTATACCATAATTCTAGAAGTCAAACAAGAAGTTTCCTGTATAAATCACCTTTTGTTCTTCATTCACGTAGCGGGATTAACAGTATCGCAAGAGAATTATTTGTATAAAGCGGCATATTTAAATCTTATCTAGTCTGAAAACTTTTTACTAAAAACATTAAGACAAATATATAATGAATATACCTAATGACACAAGAAAGTAACTTTATTCACGGTTTGTAACTTGATAATATATCAAAATAAAAATTGTCGAGGTACTTAAAGAATTCAGTCGTGGTCCTGATCTTGTTTAATCAACGAGATCTTCTATGACGTATCATCTGACTTCTAGCAGGCGGTTGATGGAACTGCGTCTGATGGAGAGTTACAAGCGTCGGTCGGAGGAAGAGGGCAGCGCATCCTCCGCGCTCTCGGTACATTCCCACAGACATCTGCCAGACCTGGACGACGACGACTCCGCCTGCGAGGAAGAACTGGCCAGGCTCGCTGCTCAGGTTATTGGAGCAATGTCAAATGATCCTATATCGCCATTATATCCAATCTTTACTTATATCGCCATATGGAAGTTATATTTATAGTGATAGGAGATGTAGAGATTAAATTCAGGCTTTCAAAACATTGACGCTTTATAATATTCATATGAACCGCCTCCAAGGAGTGCGCCTGCGTTGTTAGTGTAGTCCAATAATGGATTGCGATGTGACATTAGCAGCCAGCGGTCATCACTACTAGCACCAAGTTCGTAGCGATTGATATCTCAAGAAATATCTATTACAAAAAATTTGTTAAGTACAATCTATATATATTAAGATTGTTAAAATAGTAGAAATAGTTACCTCTCTCTAGTGACTTCATTAGTCTGTGTCACGTGCTTTATACATAATATAACAGTATGACGCTCTTCCGCTGGAACTACGTGGATTTTAAATCCTAATTACAGAATATGTCTTATTCTGACATCTCAACTTTTTTCACTGCAAAGTTATATTAAAATCCCTTAAGTATTTTTTTTTGTGATAGCAACAGACCTCCATACTGCCTCACAAATGTTCGCATTTATGATAATATTAGTACGTATGTGTCCAGGCGCAGTGTTTAACGGAGTACGGCGGGGTAGGGGTGGGAGTGGGCGTGGGTCCAGAAGCTCGTCCGCCGTCCCCGGCGCCCGTGCTGCCCTTCAGCGTGGACGACGTGTGCCGGCCCGGGAACACGCTGCTGTGGGACCTGCTGCAGGACGGCGCCATTGTGAGTCGTATGACCGAACATTTTATCACTTGATTTAATTATGTCATTTTTAAAACATTACAGCATCGTTGGGCGTATACTTGATTTAGGGTTTCACAGGAAATTCAAAAATATAAGAAAAGCGACTATGATAGGAACAGGTTCAATTGCTGCTCGTGGCGATTATTGAGTGGAGCGAGCGATCGTTCTATACCCCACTCAACAATTTCTTTGTGACCAATAGGCTCCGCAACGGCAGGGCCTACAGCGATTAAATTTTCAGGCTATATTCGGGTAACCCATCACGTGGTTTGAGGCAAAAAAAAAATTCAAAAAAATCGTGTCCGTGAGGCATAATAGGTGTCCGTTAGAAGTTGTCCACGTGGCCCATAGACATACATGTAAAAAAAGTTTTTGACGCCAACATGTCACGATTTTGTTTCCGATTCTCAGCAATGAAAAATTTAATAAGAGAGTTACATATACGCAAGAACGTGAACTTTTCACTACTCTACAGTGCTATCAACGCAAACGCTCGCTCTACTCAATGATCGGGTGAAATCTCTAGATTTCGAGCGAAACGAGAAATTGAGAGCTGGACCGAGAACCTAGTTATTTTATTGATTATTTCTTACTTTAATTAAAATTTTGTCATTTGATGTACATAAAGTAAAAGTTTTTCGCCAACTTTGTATTTTAATCAAAAGGAAATTGAGTCATGTAGTTCGTGTTATTACAGGAGCAGCTCGGTGAAGGTTTGGCCCTGGAAGCCGAGAAAGCTCTCTGCGCGTTACTATGTTTCAGCACAGACAAGTTTATTCGTATAAAATTTATCGAGGGATGTCTCGATAACTTGGCGAATCACAGGTTTTGTTATTGTTACACAGATTATCCGCTCTGATAGGTAAAAAAAATATTACGTTATATTAAAACGTTTCCAGGTCCGTTGCGGTGTCTCTTCGTCTTCTACCGAAGTTGTTTTCGTCGTTCCAACAGCTCCGTGGCATGGACATGCATCAAGTATTTATATTTCTTACTCTAAATGTCTTTATAGCTCCCTCTCTTTTTTAATATAATATATCTATCTCTCTTTCTCCATATATCCCTTTTTGTCTGGCAGTTATACCTAACGAGCGTGTTCTCAGGTGGTGATGTGGGCGGAGCGTGAGCGCGGTATGATGCGTCTGTTCCTGGAGGACCTGCGTCACTACGTGCAGCAGCGGCCCGGCGTCGCCCCGACAGACGCGCAGCACTACGCTCACATCACCGAGCTGACCGTTCGACTACACTTCCTGACAGCTATATTCTCGCCAGTCGGATCACCGCATCATTTTAGGTACATTTCTATTTTACAAACACCAATACCGTCTGATGTATTGTATTGAAAATTTTTTTTTATTCTAAGATTTTGTTGAATTCTTTTAATTTATATAGAACTCTAACATGCTACAAATCAATGTCTTAGGAATAAGTAATGATGTGTGTAATTTTTAAAAAGTACAACATATGTCTTTTAGGCAAATTATTGATCAAGGAAAGTGTAAATAACCGATACAAATACATTGTCGCTTGACCAAAAAACGTCAGTAGTAATTTGTCTTAAATATTTTCTTTGAATCACACGTTCATACAATCAAAATGTTCTTCAAGCAAACATCAATCACAATGTTTGTAACGAATAATCCAATTCGCTCCAGGTTAACAGTGGAGCAGGTGGAGGAGTTGTGGCAGTGCCTGGTGGTGCGCGGTACCAGTGAGTGTGCTGACTGTTTGTACTCCTGGTTGTTATCGCACACCAAGTCCCCCGACCAACACGCACTGGGACTGGACGCCTTGCGATTCCTCTATGTTGAAAAGATGCCCACTCTAGACCCTGAGGTGCATTCATTTATATTTATGAAAGTTTTGAAACCAATAAATCGGTATTAATCAATACATGGCTACTTTGATATACTTGCTTTAACTGACTTTCTGTATTTTTTGCAACATTGTTATTAAATTTATTTTCTTTAGAAAAATGTTAATTTATTAAAATATATTCACATTATTATAGAACATAAGTATAAGTTCCTTTGTATGTTTGTCTACTAATATGCAGTAATTTCAATGAAAATGTTTTAAATAATAAAACATATTTTCAGACCATCAGTATAATGGGTCTCAGCCTGTACCAGCAGCTGTGTAACTTGGCGCGAATGGCGCTGGGGGCGGGGGACTCGCGAGAGACACACCCACACCACGCCCACCACGCTCACCACTCACATCACCCTCATCACCCACATACCCTCGCCATGGACCATCTGTGGAAGATCGCCCTCAGAGCTAATAGCACTGGTACATATTATCTATGATATTATTTTCATTGACTTGTATTAGAAAGACTTAAAATAAATTAAAAAAGAATAATAATACTAAAGAAAATTCTTATATCAAAATTTTATTTTTTATACAATAGAATTACAATTTTGGGAAGACATTTGACTCCTCAAATGTAAATTAATGAAAATTATATTTATTATATTATTAATAATATGACTAAATTATAAGATAGAAGCCAAAATGTTAGATTCCTTTTCTGATATCATGGTATATGTGTTGTAGATACAATAATTTTATAAGGTAATAAATATTTAATAATAATAATGATGATATAAACAGGCAATATTAACCTTTCCTCAGCTTCAGACTCACAAGTCACTTTATTCTCTGATTCAACAGATGTATCTATGGGAGCCATACAATACCTGAACAGCTACTACATGGGTCAGCAGCTGCAACAGGAGGACGATTTCGTATCTAAATGCATGTTTCACCTGTCGTCGGCCGCTGAGAGGCTTATATCCAAGAATGACGACTGCCAAGGAACCTCCCTCGCTCCCAGCGTCTCCATCGAGGACGGCAAAGAGAACGAGAAAACCAGCGACAAGCAAAATATATACGAACACATGACGGAGGAGGCGGCGCTGCAATGTATACAGAGAGCTCTGCTGCTGCTGAAGACACATTTGGATACCTTCAAAAGGAGGTCAGCTATATGAAGACTATAATATTTGTTTCTTTTAAAGTTCCAATCAGCACAAACCAGAAGCTGCATGAAGCATGCATTCAGCTTGTTCAAGTTGACATATTTCTCAAGGCGGTACACCTTATAGTAGTGTATGTGACTTTTTAACACAATATCCAATCCTAATATAGATTGAATCTTCCCTCTTTATACACCTAACTATCTACGATTAAATATGTAATGGTTAGTACAGATATTTGTAGTAGGTTAGGCAGAATGTTAAATATTAAATATCTTTAAACACACAGCGTCCTACAATTGTAGTATAAGCATGTGAATGTAAATATTGATCAATAATATAATTCAGATACGCTTATCACCTCCGTCGTTGGGCGCTGTGTGAGTCCGGGGCGTGGGAGGGGTCCGCCAGCGGCGCGGGCTCGGTGCGGGTGACGCTGCAGCCGGCGGGCGCGGGGCCTCGCGCGGTGCTCGCTCTGCATCACTCGGACCTGGTGGCTCACCTGCGGGCTCATGTGCATGTGTGGTGGGAGAGACAGGTATCACATATAAATTACATTCGTTCTTATAAGTATTCCTTATCTCACCTTTAATAAAGTGATTTATTGTGAAATGAATAATAGTAAATGTTGTTTGTGCAAAAAATGATTTTTAAATTTTAGATACAGGGTGAGGATGGCGTCACTGCTTTATCGACGGACGGCCCGTTAAGAATGATAACACAAGGTCAGGAACTCACGATCGACTACGACGAGAGAACGTTATATGATATGGGCTTTAAAGACAATCAGGTAATATTATTTGTTACTTGTCAACCTTAATTACACATTGTATTTATCAAAAATTCCTGAAACATAAGAGGAACATAACGCCGAAGTATTAGTTAAATAATAATTTCCCATCTATGTTTGTATGATCCTTAATATAATATTGGTTTCATAAGAACAACATTAATAAGTCCTCAGTCGAAACTTAGTAGGTGATATTAAATATGTTGAAGTAATATAAAATTCTAAATAAAATCTGTTACAATAGTTGGTGTTCGTGTCTGTGGGCGTTGGTGGGCGGGGTGCATGGGCGGAGTGGCCATCCGCCCAGCCTGCTCCGGCGCGAGCTCGTCTCCCCACACACCTGCTCCTGGACCCCACGTACTTCAACCACTTGTTCACGCTGATGCAGGCTCTTGGACAGATGAAGGAGCCCGGAACTACCGGAGTGAGTGACAAAACTATCATGTTTATATTATAAAGACATTATAATACAGTTCCAACATTAAAGCGACAGATATTATTTATCCGAAAATGTTATGTATTTCCTCCAGGAATACTTCATAAAAGTTGTATTTTGTAATTTATATGGCACATTATAGAGCCCTGTTAGTTGGTTATTTCTGTTTTTTTTTACACATACACATTTCTCTGAACCAATTTATGAGATTTAGACAGATGAAGTCGTGACCAGCAACTATATTCAGAATGATATAACCTAGTAATAAAATAAAAAAAATATATATAAAACTTCTGACTACTTCGGAGACTATTAGTAATAATGTATAAACTAGCGATTATTTTTGTCCCAGGAACCAGTTGCTCACACAAAAGCGCAGCTTCTGTCTCGTCGTGTTTGGGACATTCTTCAGGCCGTGCCCCTCAACCCTACTCTACTGGAAGCGTTCCAGAATCCTTCAGAGAACAAACTCCCGGAGCTATTAGACCCAACCAGCCCGCAGAAGCTGATGTACTCCTTACACATCATAGACAAACTGAGCTCCAACAACGGTTCCAGCGTTAAAGATTCCACGGGAACCTTGGATAAGACTGAGGAAAAAGTTTGCGTCGAGAATTGGAACGAGCTGTTCATTAAGAAGGGCGGGCTACGGTTACTATATGACATCATGATGTCAGGTAGGATTAGTCAATAAAGATCAAATATGCTACTTTTAATATTGATAAAAATTGCTCATAAAATGAATGTTGTTTAGGTGTTCTACAGAGGAGCGACGACAGTGAATGGCGACAAGACTGTCTTGCGCTTCTACTACAGCTGCTTTGTCGCATCGGTACACTGCCACCAACCGAGTCGGGGCAGACACCTAAGTTACATCCAGTAAGTATTATTTTAAAATAAGTTTTATACATATTTATAATAAAATATGGCAAAAAATAATACATATGTTTTTCAGTCTCTACTGTCATTAATGAACGTTGAAGAGACGACTGAGAGGTTAATATCGATCCTCTGTGAAGCCGCCACTATGAAGGAGCCGACCACTTACAAGACTGGATTCTGGGGACGAGCACAGGTAACATAGGAATGAGTTAACTATGTTTGTACTGTCTAGTTAATCAAGTCAAGTAGCCTATTTAACGAACAATTGATTTAGTAATAGAAATTTATTTTAAGAAACAAAATGTTTAATAATTCTTCTACTTATCTTTTAATATTCTTGCATTACTTCTTAGTGTTCGACATAATAACGAGTGTGGCGTCTCTACTCTATGTATGTGATATATACCAAATTGATGTTATTAACCATTGTGACGTCATTCACCTTTCCATTTGTATTTCTTCCACCATTGTGTCGCCATTTGCAGGTGGTTCAGCACGCGATGCGTGTGTGTGTGGTGTGGGCGCGGGGTGGGGGAGACGCCGTGTCTTTGGCCTGGTCTCTGAGACGAGCTGCCCCGAGGCTGTTGCTTGACGACGCAGACCCTGCTGTACGTATTAAATTTTCATATCAAAAATTCAATTGTTTATTTAGTACTAGTAGGTATGTTAGAGCTTTAGTACATAATAATACTTGTTTTTTATTCTATATTAATAATATATTGCGTGGTATAAGTTTACGCAGTTAAAGCCATTTAGAATTTATTCATAAAACCAATTTTTATTCTATATCATAATAAACTATAGATAAAAATCGGTATAATGAATCGTCTACCCTCAGGTCCGTCGTGAGGCCGGTAGTGCTCTGTACCGCCTGTGTGCTGGAGGCGAGGCGGGCGTGCTGGCGCCGCTGCTGACGCTACTGCTGCAGCACATGCCGCGAGCAGCAGACATGAGGCCGCATCCGCATCCACCACATCATCATCACGAGGTACGGGCTACAAACTTACAGTGAGAGAGTCTATCATAGCTAATACTCCCATGTGATGTCTTCACAGGATGTCTCCATAGGCTGTATGGCTTCCATTAGCAAGAAGTATAATTCCATAATCCTAATGTCGCTATTTCAGTCTGTGGAAAACTTTTCCGTCATACTATTTTATAAATTAATAAGATCTAATACTTTCGCGGGTATTCATTTAAATGGAACTAATATTTTCGTATTACTACGCATTATTAGCCAATCTTGGTCCACTGTTGGACATAGGCCTCTCCCAATTCGCGCCACAATACCCGGTCCTCCGCCTTCCGCATCCAGTCCCCTCCAGCGACCTTTTTCAGGTCGTCAGTCCACCTGGCAGGGGGGCGTCCTACCTTACGGTAGCCGAGTTGCGGTCTCTATTCTAGGACTCCTCGTCTGCTCCATCGGTTATCAGTCCTTCGGCAGACATGACCAGCCCATTGCCACTTCAGCGAGCAAATTTTGCGAGCTATGTCGGTTACCTTGGTTCTTTGTCGGATGACCTCATTGCAAACTTTATCCTTTAAAGAAACCCCTAGCATAGCTCGCTCCATAGTCCGCTGAGCGACTTCAAATCTATGGACCAGTCCAACCGTCAATGATTACTACGCGTATACTATTATTTTTTAAGTCTACCTACCCCCGACGTTGCGGTTACTTTGCAGCAACCGTGATCATTTATTTTATAAATTATCTCTCATCTTTTCCATCGTTCTATATTTAGTAAAAGTTGTGATTTTTTTTTATTTCAACGTCTTTTGAAAGTTAATGTTTTCTCACTTATATAAATTATAATTAATCTCGTACTCTTCGATTGTAAATTTTGTAGAATGTTTCCTGAGTCCAGTGTTTTCAAATCATACCTTTTAATTTTGCTTGTCTCATTATAGTGTATAGCATACTCTCTCTAATTATCGCTTTTCCTTAATAATAATACTTTCGTTTAAAATTATTTACAACAAAAAAATTATAAATGATTTTATTGTTTTTTTCTAGGTCGTTCATCATCACGCTGAAGAAGGAAAGGAGCCTTATGGCCCAGCATGTAGAGACTATTTTTGGTTGGTGTGCAGACTGATAGATGGATTACCGGAGGATTTCTTTAAAGGTTTGACCTTACATTTCATTATTACATGGATATTTAATGATGGTGTATATCAGTGGCGTGCACAGAGATTCTGGGTAGGGTATGCAGAATATGTTTGAGAAAAGTAATACCAATTTTCATAATTTCATCCTCTAAAACATTGATAATAATGAGATCTTTACCAAGTATTCAT
>JAAAKD020000098.1:2045526-2055756 GCA_010014825.2 Danaus melanippus
AAAAAACATCTGAGAAAATTGCTGTCTTATATATAGGAATTTTCAGCCGACCACTAAGGAAGATATAGTTTGTTTAAAGTAACATTGCCATTAGGTGCCCGCTATAGCGCTGGCGTACGAGGAGGCGGAAGCGGATATTATGAAACGCCCGCCTAGAAACCCATTTAGCGACAAACTTGTCAACGAAAGGTCACTTATTCCTTACACTGTGCCTAACTCCTAACTGGTTTTCAGCTGCGAGCTATAACTTGTGTTATTGGAAAAGCGTTCGCTTACGAGAATGTTAGGTTTAATTAAATGGAGTTCCACGCCTTGTTCTGTTGTTCTAATAATGGAGTGATGCTTGGATTTACCTTATAGCGTGACATGTTGGTGTTTCTTTCATTTTCAAATGTTCGAGCACATGTTCTGGTCATATCTTTTTGACAAGATGGTCAATAACTTACCTTTATTTTTTCTCCTATATTTCCTCTTTGTCCAAGATCAGAATCAGTTTTCCTTCTATAGTTTGTCACCGTTGCTGGTGATATTTTCCCTTGAAGAGAACCCTCAGCTCTGACAAAGAAAATGATAATATCAAACACCAAACTGTGACGCTGTGTGTATTAAACAGAACTAATTATGTGCTGTCATTAACTGTTTGATATCGGTGTATATATAATGTCATGTATACGAGAGGTAAATAATACTAGGGTTATATTCTCGAGAATACTAGCTTCTATTCTCCAACGGCGGACACTACACATGACTTTTCCAATCATCATTATCACCAGCCATCATCATCGTCACCTCAAGTTACCATGATCGTTGATGAACACATTCGCCGATGTCGGTACAACATCATTCACGAATCATTCGTTCAAATTTTGTTTTACATCCTCGTGGTGCAGAAGAAGTGTCATGTCATGGTCTATTTTGTGTGTTTAAGATTTTGTTTTCTACTAGTTTTAAGCATCGCGAGATATTGCAAGCATACTTCCCTGATGAACGTATTGGTGGCAAAAAAAATGAATAAAAAATTGGAGGTAGTTTATAGGATGGGTTAGATGTGATTCCAGGGTCGTATGGTTACAAGTGTCTTGTTAATTGTTGTGTTGGATGTTGTGGACACGTGGGTGGCGACTTGCGACGCACGCTTGCCGATGGCTCTCATAGCTAGTGTTTGTGTAGGTGCCCGCCATTTCCCTGGCTTACGAGGAGGCCGAATCTGACATAATGAAGCGACAGCCGCGTAATCCTTTCACTGATAAGCTCGTTAACGAGAGGTAAAATACAAGGCGAGAGACAAAGCTCGTACAACTGATTTTATTGTTACGCTATTTGCTTGCTACCACGTGTACATTAGTCTTCAATATTGGGGTTTGGTTGTTGCCTGCTGTGTGCCGGTGTTATAGTATGTCGATATTGAAGGCGACAATCGCACCGCTCCAGTTTTTCTGCCTTGCGTTTGTCTTTTAACTTATCTGTATTAACTGATCTTCTATTTCCTTTAATGTAGCTTGATGTCTGGAATAATGTGTTTCGTGTTCCGGCTGATGGCCGATGAAACACATTGTTCCACGTTATGTTTTGTGGTTTTTTCTTGTTATTTATATTATTATACCGTGAATTTAAAAGGTAAGTTGATCGTTGTCTTCTGTCTGCCATCTCTGTCTCTCTCTCGTGCATGTATTTCTGAACACCTCAACGTCTTCTTAGATATTTTATTTTCACTGTTCTTTTTATATATTTATTTTTTATTCTCATCCTTGTCCTTCATGCACACCATAACACAATATATTAGGAAGATATCATTCGGTTTAGAAGTATTATCACTTGTCATGTCACAGCATTTTCGATATACACTGCGGCTAGGTTGTTTTATATAAGTACATTAACACTTTCCTACATATTTATATACTAGGGCTTATCTGATTCATGAATAGTTTAGTGTCTCATGTACTATGACCTATACGGAAGTCATGCTGATGATTTTTCTCACACGCTAGATATTTCTCATTTCCGTAATATTGTTATATTATGTACCTACTATTAGAACTATTGTATGTGCGTCCGGAGCTAGAGGTAGTGGCGTCGGATATCGGTATAGGTAAACTATGTAAGTTTGGAGTCGGTGTTTGCTGATTGCTTGGTGTTTACGAAGGTACCCGCTATATCATTGGCGTATGAGGCACCAGAGTCAGATATCATGAAGCGGCAGCCTCGAGATCCCTACCGCGACAACCTCGTCAACAGAAGGTCGGCCGCACCCGCCACCATCGCCGTGGCAACGCTTTATAGATACTCATCTGGGTGTTAACACTCTCAATAGCCCCACTATCAAAATTACAGGATGTACAGTACAGGATGCAATTAGTAATATCAATGACATCATTATGACTTGTAATCTCGGACTACGATAGTAAATGTTTCACTTACCTGGACAAGTAGCTGTTAAATACTACCAATATATACCAATATCAAAATTTTAATTTCATAGATCAGAAGTTTCTAGAATATTAAATTCGACTTGTATGTTTTTAAATTGAATCCTGTACTTTATTAATTGGTTAACTAAACATTTTAATGGTGCGGCTACTTGTGGTTAAACAGTTCCATTTGACATGGATGTGGAAGAGTGATTATGGAGACAGATCCCAACCCTCGATCTAGCACTAAGCAATTACCCCCCCCAAACTTAAACTGGCCCAACAGATATGTGAACGACATACAATATACTCTGTGTAATATACACGAACTACAATTTATTTCTTTTAGCTTCTTGAGAATGTTTTTATCCCTTTTTACATAGAAAATAGATGATAAAATAGTATTAATCTTTTGAATCTTCACTCTTCCATATTTTTAAAAATAGTTCAGAAGCGACGTAAATGATGTCGATAATTGCACGTTTAGTGAAAAATAGAAGACTTAGAGGTCATACAAATGTAGGATATAGTGGAATCAACTGTGTGTTAATGTTTAGAATGTAGAAGAACATAGATTTTCTTTAATAGAATATTTATTTTAGTTTATCAAAGGAATGTCTTAGGCGATATGGTGATTACTGTTATGATTTTCATCTCTCCATTGATTTCTTTTGTGTTTCTTTTGTCTTTATGGCAGTTTAATATTAGCACGTCGTTATATCGGTCACGAGCTGGCGAGCTTCAATCATTCACAATGTACACATACTGTAACACGCTTTATTTTAATAGTCCCTGCTTCTGCTTATTATTTTATAATATATGTCGTGCATGTTTTGTATACGGTAAGTATCCGTCTGTTAATACTGTTTTCTAAATGGTCTAGTAATAATAATATTATTTTTAATATCAAAATATCGTGATTTTACTTATATTTATATGTTTATTACTACACCATACAACGCGCTCATGTACATATTTTAAACAGGGGCTTTATATATACATATTTCTGTATAAAAGCTAGTAATTTTTTTTTTGCTAAAACTGCTTTTTAATTTGTCTCAAATTTTAATTAATGGCAGAAGTCCAACACATTGCATGTATGTGATGATTTTTCTAGAGAATTTATAAAACAATATTTGTACGGAAAAAAAGCTTTAAAACCATCGCTATTGGTGTCAGATTTTACGAATTTATCATATTAATTCTTAATTTATTTCCGATAGCATTTTTATAATGACGTAAAATCAGTGCTAGTTATTGCATGTCATTTTCAAAACACTGACTGTAATATTGACTCCGACTATACAGGTTGATTTCCATGGCTTACGGTCAAATCGGAATGATTCAAGCCGCTGCTGGTTTCTTTGTGTACTTCGTGATCATGGCTGAAAACGGATTCCTTCCAACGAAACTGTTCGGGATCAGAAAGCAATGGGACTCCAAGGCCATCAACGATCTGCCCGACTCCTATGGACAGGAATGGGTCCGTAAACATTTCAACAGAACTATTTCTTTCCGTATAGCTTTGTATGACTTTAAACCCATTCTCTTCCAGACGTACCGTGACCGCAAGGCTCTCGAGTTCACCTGCCACACGGCTTTCTTCGTTTCCATCGTCGTAGTACAGTGGGCCGACTTGATCATTTGCAAGACTCGCCGCAACTCGATCGTCCACCAGGGCATGCGCAACTGGGCCCTGAACTTCGGTCTCGTGTTTGAAACTGCCCTCGCCGCCTTCTTGTCGTACACTCCCGGCATGGACAAGGGTCTGCGGATGTATCCTCTCAAGTATGGATATGTTCCTACCGTCCAACTCTTGATTTGTATTCCTCTACTCAATGCATGTAATGTCCAACAGGTTCGTGTGGTGGCTGCCCGCCATTCCGTTCATGCTGTCCATCTTCATCTACGATGAGATCCGACGTTTCTACCTCCGCCGTAACCCCGGCGGCTGGCTCGAACAAGAGACTTACTACTAATCTGCACCGACCGCTGTCCACACCGTCGCGTCGTGCAACTCTTAGTTACCGCGTACATTTCATTTGTGTTCTTATATCAGACTGACAGAGGTTGCGGTGCCGTTCAGGTATATGTGTAATCGCTGTCGTGTAAGCTTCTCACCGCTTGTTACCGCATCGCCGCCGAGTGTCCGCCGCGAGTCCGCCGCCCCTCCACCGCCCCTCCACCGAGACTGCGCCGACTGTTCACCGCGAGCGCCCGGCCTCGGTCGCGGATCTTCGTCCTGATATATATTCATGAACTATCTATGTAATATGTATATATGAACAGTGAGAGTTATTTTGTATTTGTGATGTTTAATGATGTTAAACAATTTTATTTGTTGTTATGTGAATCTCTTTATAAAGTATCATGAATCTCAATCGTATCTCGCGAGTCGGCTGTAGGAGGACGAGCCGCGTCTCCCTGTAGCGACGGTCCCGCGGCACGCACGCGTCTTTAGATCGCCCTCGGTCATATAACATAGAATGTAATGATATAATTAAATTGTTTTTCACACACTTATATGATAAGTAACAGATATCGTTTAGCGGTAGACGTCCGTCGCCGCCAGCGCCCGGCCGTCGCCGCCAGCGCCCGGCGGCCGACGAGAAGCATTTGTTGTAATTAACGGTTAAGAAGCTACGATTGTAATCGTTTAAGTGATCTAGATTAAGTTGAATTTTTCGAGTGAATAATGTTTAGTTGACGATACGAAGTGGTGCGTGGTGTGTGAGAGCTCGATGTGGAGTGCCTGAGTTTTAGTGTATTACTGCTTACTGTTAGGTAGGTAGTTGAAATTTTGAGCCATATTTTCAATCGTAAAGTAGTCAAACGAAGCATACACAGTCGCGAACGCTTAGCGGGCCGGTGCGTCGGCGGACGTGACGTCACACTCGCCTCGCCGCCGCCGCCCGAGCCGGGGCCGGACACTATGCTTTTCTTTTTCTAAAATTAACTGATATTAGTGATTTTCGTGAAATTCATTAAAATAGTCCGCTCATGGTAATGTAAGATTTTATTTCTTAATTAAAAGATAATAAACAAAACGTAGAAATGCGTAATTAGAAATTTTTAAAATTATACAGTTATGATAGTGTCATCTTGTTTTGATCGGCGCTCCGTCCCTCCGTCGACCGGGCCGGGCCGGAGCGGGCCGGCAGTGGACGATGGGCGGTCCGTGGGCAGTCCGTAAGTTGTCCGCGAGCAGACCGTGGGCGCCGGTCGGAGGGACCGAGCGATCGATGAATTTCAATTTTCGTAACGAAATAACATATAACATATAATAATGGTTACAAAAGTAATAATTATATTACATTATAGCGACTATAAATCTAAATTATATGAAATGTTTATAGATTTAAATGATGTTTGTTTGTTTAGAGTGACCTTCAGTGCTCGTTCTCTGTGAGCGACGTACGTTCCGCAGACAATAGTCTATGTTTGAATTGTTTGTATGATCTTTGTAAGCTATTCGTTCAACGTACACTGTAGAACTAACTTTCTGTTGCGTTCGACAGTTCTTTACACAGTTTCATTTCATAGTATTACTCTGTTGGCTAGGAATGCTGTAAAAATGTAAGTGTTAATAAAAAAAACATTTTCAAAATATTATTGCGATGTTTCATTCACATTAGATATTAAACATTAAATCGTATTTATGCTGAACCTTGGTCTGATTTACGTCGTGCAGACTCACCTTCACCTTTATTAGAATAATATAAGATTCTCTACTCTTGTACCATGAAATGAAGGCAGTAAAAATATAAATTAAAAATTGATTCATTATATATACCTACATGTCAATGCAAGAGTTACAACTCAAAATTCATATGTGAAATTTATAACTGAATATTATATATACATAAATCCTAATTAACAAGTATTTTCTTTTCTACGGCCATGAACATATTCATTGAATGAATAAAATCATTGAACAAAGGGAGAGGTGACTGGGCGATACCACTTGATATCAAACCTTTGTAACATTATCCTAAGAGTGTGATAGATCAGAATAACTCCTTTTATATATAACTTAAGTATTAAATTGTCTTCAGTGAAATATCTGAATTACCTCATAACTCATTCAAGACTTTTGTTTGTAAATTTTTTTACGGCTCTGGATACAAGTCCTTTTGATCCTTATAGTTACAAATTCGAGACATTTCAATCTGTGTATTGCCAGCTCATAGAAATGACATTTTTAAATTGAGATTTATGAAACTGATGTACTTTCGCAAAATAACATTTTTGTGCATTTTGTTAATTTCGATATATAAAGATAATAAGTTACAAAATATGAATACATTTATTTTGACAAACGCTTATAAGATAGCTACTTCATTTCAGTTGAGTTTCTTGCTAGATGCATTTTCCCTTGTTACATCTTATAAGAAATATTATTTGTTGTACTATAAAATGTTGTTACTATAAAAACTTAGTACCTCCAATTGTTACAATTAAATTTATAAATAATATTAAACTTGTATCTAACTTCACGTTATTTATATATAAAAAATATGTAATAAAGTGGAATCAATAGATTGACCATTCCAACGACCCTACTTAGTACCTACCTGTATTTTAAAATCAGACTCTTATGGTCTTGGCTTTAAAATGCAAGCAATTCTATTTTATCTTATAATAATCTTGAAAATTAATAGACCTAGTTGACATTACATTAATAGAAAAAATTATAAAATTTTAAATGTTTACTTAATATGTAGTTGAGTAGATTAATTTATTAGTATCTAAAACATTTATTTTATGAATCGAATATGATTTTCATGAAAACTTAACATAAGGCAGAAAAAAAAGGAGTAAAAACTAATATTTATATGTCGTTTGATGAAACTTTTTTTTTTATATCAACGCATAATTTTGTAAAGAACTTAAATAACGAAGGTTATTTTGTACTTTGAATATATTAATGTTCCTCTCCCTCTTCCACAATCAAAATTGGCAACGTATCCACAACATTCCTTACGTTGCAGATGTCAGTGAGCGACGGTGACTACCTTCCATCAAGTAGGCCGTCTGCTATTTTGCCACCTTTGATATAAAAAAAATATATGTTTACTTCTGATAGGTACTCGGTAGGTATTATACATTATCATACTGTTTCTGTTGCTCGTTGCAAAGTTACATTAAAATAAAACTGATGTCCTAATCATCTCGCTGAAACTTATTATCGTTCATAAAAAAATAAGTTCATTAAAAAAATGTTGACTCTCTAAAAAATAATCACCAACGTTTCGGGTGAGAAAGTAATGCCTTGATGACAAACATCAGGTAATAACTATATTTGTAAATAATAGTGATTTTGTTAAAGTTATATTAAAAAAAAATTCTTAGTTATTAAGTTTTAAAGTTATTCTTGATATATTTAATAGAGGTAGATACATACGTATAGATAGTCACTATCTAGTCTGCTTCCCTAAGTTCTAATCGTCACACTGCTGATCTGCGGAGGTTTCCCAGTGACTCTTTTCATTATAAATTTTCCCACATTAGAGTATTAGCATTAGGTTACACAAAAAAAAAAACAGGGAACCCTTTCATATGTAACCTGACGCTACTGACAACTATTAGGATATTTATTAATTATCGAATTCCTTATACGTACATGTTATATACCTACAATTTGAACAATTTTCTTATATATATATTTTTTTTTAAATATAAAAATTCATAGTAGTTTCGTAGCTACATACAAAAAAAATTCTCGTCAGCACTTTTCTCAAAATCGTTAAAAACGACATCTAACGGGTAATTCTGGAATTTTAAACGTCTCCATTTTACAACCAATATCTGAGGTACAAAACATTCCGATACGGAGCTCACGCGATGACAGCAACTGTTGAATCGCTGAATTTTATACGTAAAATATTTATTAAGAAATTGTAAATATGGTTTAAATTTCGAAAATTATATCTAGAGGCGATCAAGCGATAAAATATTAGATGTCATTATTTTCTCGTTTGTTATGTTATTGTAAGTTTAAAATAGCAAGTAACAAGTCGTAATCTAAATGGAAATAAAAATTTTATAGATGCTAAATTATTCATGGAAATTCAATTCCATTTGAAACGACTATTGCTCGCCTTGGCAAAACTCCAGTGTCCTGATTACATCGACATTCGTAGATTTTACGCAATTTCCAGCTTTATTTATCCCAGTTACCTATTTATTATCTAACATTATATAGTTTTGTACGATAATTTATTTCGAGTGTTATTTGTAACTCTTCACGTTTATAAGAGTCTCAAAATTGTATAGATTAAATATAGGAGTTTCTCGAAGTTTCCCATGTAAAATTTCTAAGGTATTGATTTATTTTAAGTTTATATATTAATAATTTTCAATATTACTTGTTCATTGATTATTGCGTGGTTAGTTATTAATATAGCTCCGAGCTTCCCCAAAGCCCCGCCGAGGTCATACGTCCTCGGCCTTGACGACACTCCCCTAGTATAGCTACATCTACATTCAGATACCTGTAACGTCCTTCGTCCTATCACCGCGCAGTATTCAACACGCCTCGCCGTGCCCCTCTCATACAGCGCATGTGCAAATCTGACAGCGACCGTGGCAGCACGTACTAAGTTTTCTTGATCATCTTAAACTGTAAATCATCCTCACAATCTGTTTAACAAACACTAAAGTCCACGTCATAGCGTGAATGCTGCCCAGCGATGTACCTGTGAGACAGAATGGTCGCCAACGCCGGCAGTATAAATCCAACTAATGGTAAACATGTCGTTTGGAATGCATTGTGTTATCTCTGAGTGTATTCATTGTTGTGTGTTGTGCAGTGGAGGCTACGGCATACATAAGTGCTGTTGCCGCTTTCGCCGTGGTGGTGCTCGTGGTGCTGCTGTTCCTTGGCAGACGCTGGTGTTACACCGCGGTCTTCGGTCGCAAGTGTTGCGATGACATACTCACCGTAAATGCTGCTATTGCCTCTCCAGGCCTTCCAATCGAAAATGCTCCGTTTGGTTAGAAAAAATAATATTTCATTTCAATCATTACTTATGTATTATGCTTTTTTATATTATACCGAGGATAATTATAAAACAAAAATAGAAAATGTATTAGAAAAGTACCCTGCCATAAATATTTTATTTATAAATGGTTGTTAGAATTAATTTGCTTTGTGTTAGGGGAATAGAATATTAGAACTAACGTTGTAGTTACATAGTTACAAGGACAAAGAGTGCGTCACGAATGCCCATGAGTAAGGAACAATGGTCACCGTTTTAATAATTTAAAGTTGTTATAATTGTCCTATAATTAGTCAATTAGTTGAATAGATGTTAGTGTATTATTATATTGATTGAAGTCGTCCGTACCTCTGTGTTGTAGATGCTTTGTCGAAACCGAACCATTACCCCGAACGTATATTCAAATTCGAGGCCTCGGACGAGGATGAGGAGCTGCGTTTGCGCATCCAACAGGTAATTTTAAAATGGCAAGATTTTTTCTGAACTGGATGAACAGCTTTCAGATATTGACATTGTTAATAATACTATATCGATCGTTAAATTTTCAATTAAATATAACAGTATCTTAAATGTTGATTCACACTCTGAGTTATGATAAATTCAAGAGTTCGATCCAGTATTCATCGAACGTTTGCCGCCATTAAAATCGAATGTGAGCTGCGTAAACATATTACTCAGACCATTTCCACTGTTATCTTAATCCACACCTGTAGCTCATCTTTCGTCTAATGGATTGGATTGATCGCGCCTTTTAAGATTTAACAGATATTATTTCATCAATAACTTTCCATGAATCGGAATACTTTAACTGATATATATAT
>JAAAKD020000098.1:2360012-2370721 GCA_010014825.2 Danaus melanippus
TTTATAAACATACTTTTTTATCGATAATTTACCATCAAAGAGATTAATGTCGAAGATTAACTCCGTCAGGGCATCCCCTATTCACTATAATCATTTTCTTATCAGATAATATCAATGCATATAAATAACGTAATTCGATGTAGACCAGTATACCAAGTAGACAAACGGGAAGCGAATAGTCAACATGAAAACAATAATTTCTTTCTTTTTTGCCATGATGGTGGCTCTGTTGATGGCACAGAGCGTAGTTTCCGAGCAAAATCAACAACCTGGTGAGTCAATATTAACTAAACATCTTGGATTCCTGGCTATACTTTAATATTTGTTCTAAATTGCATTTGCTCGTCCGGGATAAAAAAATTAAATAACTTTTTATTCCCCAGATGAGTTCGATATCCAGTATCCAGAGGTATTCCGGAATGCGGCCTACGACGCGGATAGCGACGTCGTGTCCGCCGCTCGATCTTGCACCAACCACATCTGTCATCGTTTGTGTGTGGCGTTGTACTACAGAACTGGACGATGCATCTCTAGCACTGTCTGCCGTTGCACTCGTTAAACTGCATACTCTTTAACAAGCTTATGGAAGTTGAATTTTATTTAAGAATTGTATAAAGTGACTGAAAAATATAACAAGTGATAATATTAAGTTTTATTAATATAAGCTCCACTATAAAATAATTTTTTGGTTTCATTTACAAATTTAGTCCATAAAAAATAAAAGAATTAAAGCTCGTATGTAACAACCTGTCTATAGGAATTTTGTACATACATATATTCTTGTCATAACAAACTACATGAGACTGTTGACGTGACATTAACATTATTTAAAGTGATCGTTTCATAATCGTATACATCTTACATACATCTACTAGTACAGTAACAGAAAATGAGCTTTTTCTAAGAAAATTTATGATTTATATCTTTAATAATTCTGGAATCAACCTTTGGTCATGTAAGTACCAATAATCCTGAGTATGAAAAAAAAATCTTTAAGGAATAATATTTTAAATTATTTTTAAAATCGTGAGACCAAGTTCTTCGAGTTCTTGTACCTAACAACTTATAATGTCACGATTTTTATTAACTAAGCTTTTTAATAAATGAGCACTAATGAAACAGTTCCCAAAAATGTTTACTTTTTATGTTTTTAAATATATTACCATTTTCTATATACCAAACGAAATAGCTTAATCGCCTTTGCCGATTATAATGTGATTTAATTCATTGACAACAATAAATATCATTGTAACTCATATTAAACATTACAGCATCTGTTATGAAGAATTTTAAGATGAATATTGCCCGATGCCCAAAATAATTCGAATCTGCGTATTACAATAACTATTGAACAAAATGATAAAATGCGTTCAGTTCTATGAATCACTGTTTTAATTCCCGGTAGTATCGATGATATCTACTTTGATTCAGTTCTTTGCAATCATAAGAAGCCCTTAACTGATACTTACGTACGTACGTATGTATATCTTAAAAACATAATTAACGCTCAGAATACAGATATTTCATAAAAATTTTAATTTATCATTGTCAATCGCGAGGAATAAACATTTAACTCATAGTTATACACTTTCGTTAATCCTTTGCAGTATTATGTTATGTATGTATTAATTGTCCATGGTTGTGGACTGGATCACGTGCAACGTCTTTCTTTTGAATAAAGCAATTAGTGTGCAACTGACTTGCGTATTTGAATGACATCCCCACCTCCCTCCCGCCCCGCAAAGTACTTAACACGTTATTATGTATTATTTTGTATATATTATTATGTATCTAGTATTAGTGCGATATTAAATTGTGATTGAAATTAATCATTTTTTTATTAATTTTTTTTTCACTGTGACTTATAGGCATTGAGCGTATGCAATACTAATCTTTTTCTTTACGAAATTTACGTATACCTGTAAATTTTATAAACCAATTGGAGATCAACTACCTCTGAACTTAGAACTATAAAAATAACAAGGTATTCAAAACCAAAACTTATGTGGTAGATCAGGATGTTAAGTATTAGATCAATCCTAATTCATGCTAGTTATACCTATGATGCATGTTGTTGGCCTTCGACACGGTGTAACGCGAAGTAAGACGAGTAACTGGTGACTCAGTGTTTATTTTAAAAAGTTTATCGCCAATAAAAACAATCAAGAATTGGTAGTTACTTTAAAATATAATATTTGTTTATAAACATACTTTTTTATCGATAATCTACCATTAAAGAGATTAATGTCGAAGATTAACTCCGTCAGGGCATCCCCTATTCACTATAATCATTTTCTTATCAGATAATATCAATGCATATAAATATCGTAATTCGATGTAGACCGGTATACCAAGTAGACAAACGGGAAGCGATTAGTCAACATGAAAACAATAATTTCTCTCTTTTTTGCTATGATGGTGGCTCTGTTGATGGCACAGAGCGTAGTTTCCGAACAAAATCAACAACCTGGTGAGTCAATATTTACTAAACATCTTGGATTCCTGACTTTACTTTTATATTTGTTATAAATTGCATTTGCTCGTCCGGGATAACAAATTTAAATAACTTTTTATTCCCCAGATGAGTTTGATATCCAGTATCCAGAGGTATTCCGGAATGCGGCCGACGACGCGGATAGCGACGTCGTGTCCGCCGCTCGATCTTGCACCAACCACATCTGTCATCGTTTGTGTGTGGCGTTGTACTACAGAACTGGACGATGCATCTCTAGCACTGTCTGCCGTTGCACTCGTTAAACTGCATACTCGTTAACAAGCTTATGGAAGTTTAATTTTATTTAAGAATTGTATAAAGTGACTGAAAAATATAACAAGTGATAATTATAAGTTTTATTAATATAAGCTCCACTATAAAATTATTTTCTGTTTTGATTCACAAAATTGTTTCATAATAAACAAAAAAAAATTAAGAACCAAATCATACCTAAATGAATCAATTGCTCGTACATAACACAGACTATCTATAGGATTTCCGTACATATGTTTATTATTACATATTAAAGTACATAATAGTGTTGAAGTGGCATTATTCTTTTTTATGATGGATTCTTCTATATCATCCAACACATCTACACATCTACAGTATTGCAATACGAGGAAAATTAAAATTGTAATAATTTTACTTGGTTTTAGAACTTTTTCAGAATTTATTCGGCGTTATTTCATTTTCTTTCACCTTTAAGCTCTTCCTTTACCAATATTACCTTACTTTAAAAAACAAAAGATACTCATTCCCGCTGATGATTTTCCTCACGGATCTCGTTTAATAATTTCCAGTTTTATACCAACATTTTTTGAATTTATATATAGCATTAAAAATATTTATAACAATTTAGTGATCATTACGCGTTTAGTTCCATGTCAATATTTAGTTATAGTATGGTGGCCACAGCTGTGTGTCATTATTAATAGCTGTTCTTATACATTAGTGGTTATATCAAACATCAGTTACAACCGGGCGAAGTTTATAAGTATTTTATTAAGGAGAAAAGAATTAATGATTTAATTATTTAACTATAATTTCTAGACATTATAACTACAAAATATATATTCAATAAGTGACCAAATCTGTTATCATTTACTTAACAATTTCATATCTTTTTCACTCACGCCCTATATCTCATACATACAATTAATGACATTAAATACAATACTTGTATAACATTTGATATTAGAATTTTATTTAAAACAATGGTCGTCGCATACTTTGTAATGAATCTATGCTGAAAATGTAACGTTATATACATCGTATATATAAATATAAATATGTAAAAGCTTATGTACTATGCTTTTATTGTTGTCCCTCGATTGTGATGGTGACAATAATGATTGATTATTCTATGTACGTCACCAACTTAAGAATTTACTGTCTCATCGGATGAAGTGCACATCGATGATAAAACCAACGAGTGTTAAATGAGACTGCAAAGTTTTGGATTGACAAAGGTTATATTTAAGTACATAAATTATATTATATGTGGTTGTATGTGAATAAACTTTGTTTTTAAGATCTGAATATATATGAGCTATGAATGAGCACATTTTTGAAATCAGTATAGTAAATAAATGGCATGTGGTTTGCATTATTATAATAAAAAAATCGTTCTAGGACATTTAAGGATATATCGTATTCAACCGTCTCCTGCATTTAATTTTTATTTTAAATATCGTAAAACTAATAATCTGTTTCATAAGTGAAATAACTAACTACGACTATCTAGCATGGAAGGTTGACTTGCCTTTTTATCACAAAGTTACTTCTTGTGAAGAAAAATGAAACGACTAAGATACATTCTAATATTTTAAACGTTCTATAACGACCTGCGAATGTAATTAAATAATGTTAAGAATAATGAATTATATATATATATTTGTATATATTTATGTTCTTTTGATTAAAGTCTTAGGTATTAAAGTATATGAAAAAACCTGTGAATAAAATAAAATACATGCCAGGTGTGCCCGCCACTTTTTTTACAATAATAAACAGTAAAAACATAATTCGATTTGACTATTTAATTATTATAAAACCTTCATGAAGAGAAAGTCCTATCGACATCGATGTAGCCGTTTCAAAATTTATTCGAAATAAATTGACAAACTGACAAAGAATATACATAATAAGTATATCTATGTAAGGTTAATCCATATATAATATTTGTATAGAAAACCATAAAATTAATCAAACCAATTATTACTCGTTTGTTAAAATTAAATTTATGTACTCTTTCTTAGTTAGGTTAATTTTACTTACCTTTTCTGTACGTTATATTTTATCGTTGTTCTTTGACATCGAATAGTTTCTACGTGTGCAGTGTCACATACCTGAAAAATAAATAAATATATTTTTACTTTAACAATAATTAACCGAGGCCTTAGTATGTAATTAAAAAAATACTAAACTCTTAGCCCTATGGCTATAAAAATTATAATAAAGCCCTATAAAAATTAAATAATAAATAAATTTAAGCACTGTATCTTCAAGACTTTATTGCCTGTTTACAATTAAAACATAGAGCTAAACTCTGTAACAACATGAACGAGATTGAAAAAATTATAGACAGATATCAGAAATAATAAGGAGCGAATATGTTTAAGCAACATAAAATAATGTACGTCATTCTGTTCAGAAAATAATATTCTATTCTCTTCATGTAGTACGAAATTAATCAAAAATATATAAGTAACTAAAAAGATAAGAAAACAATTTACTAGGCATCGATTTTAATTTATACATTACAGATAAAGCCTTCAAAGTTCTGACCCAAACGCTGTTTGTACCACAGAAGATTAATGTGTGTGGTTATTAGTGAGAGAGTTTTCCATTAGTTGATTTTATTACAGTTACAAGTTTAAATATATTTCAACATTCCATGTTTTATAACTAAATAAATGTAAGTAAATAATAACGTGGTGTGTAATCTTTTTATGTGGTAGTAATAACAATTTAAATCTTAAATAAGAGTCTATTACTCATACTGATAAATTTTAACATGACCCTGATAATCATTTAAACTATTATTTATATCAAAAGTACACCACCGCACTATGGGAAAATTGCGTATGTTTCGTCTCAAAACTTCCTATCTCAGTTATTTAAATACTAAATGATCCGTAATTTTGCACACATATACGTAAAAGTATAAGGATTAATAGAAAAATAATAATTTTGAAAATTATGTTTTTAAATTTATTTTATAAAATGAATTTAAATATATTTAAATATGTTTTGGCACTGTGTTAGAAAAGGCGCAAGTATGAGCAACTTTTTTTGTCTCCTTCTGTAAGCTAATGTATAAAGATCGTTATATAACAAACATCTTGAAAGCGGCAAACGGGTAAGAGTCGTTAAAAAAAAGTAACCCGAAAACTATACCATCTTAAACTATATTCGTTAATTTTAATTTATTTATTAATTATACATAATATTATTTATAAATCATTATGAGGAGATTATAAGCATTTGAAAAATGTACAAAACTTGTACATTTATATCAAAAACTTTCGAGTAATGTGGCCTTGAATTGTGGTAATGTATTGTGCCAAAATCACATCATTGAACATGAGTTAGCTTTGAAGCCTTTTAAATACATCATGGTTAGAAATAAAAAGAAATAAAAAAAATATAGAAAAGAAAGGTTATTTATAAGACTAAATTAATTAATTAGTTTTAGCTCATATGAACAACTTTCACGTAAAAAGGTTTTGAGACAGCCTTGTATGGGGTTTTCCCATAGAGCACCCCTCGGCCGCTATGTCGGTGTACCCCGGATATGTCAGCAACAGGGCACACCAGCGACTGGCCGGTCCTGGCAAAGACCGGACATACTCCCTCGGAGAAAAGGGGTGATCCGCGCAATTAGGATCGCCCCGACGACGCCGAGCTTTCACAGGATCCGGGTTACCAGCCCGACCCCAGCCCGGAGAGCAGGGGTGCTATTGGAGGTGTTGGAATTGCCTCCGTCGCCACCCCCGTCCGTTGTCTGCGGAAGGAGGGTGCATTAGCCTCAACCTTCCTTTCCCGTTCAGATGCCTCCTTCGTGGACATGACTGTCTCACAGAAGGAGGACACCGCCTGTCAGGACCTGTCACTCTCGAGCATCTTCTCGACATTCGAAAGCGACAGGTTCACTCCGCCGAGAACCGCCACAAGATCTTGCCGCTGCGCAGCCCATCTCGGGCACTCCCATAGAGTACCGGGGTGGTCCTAATTACACTTATTATTTGTTCAACAATGTTAGCGTCAATATACAAGTATCAAATAAGTATTGTTAACAATTATTTATATTAGTGTGTTTATTTGTAGAAAAAAAAAATGAAACAACGAGATGCATACGATATCAGAGTAAGGTTGCACAATTTTAAAATAATCACAATTTTTTTACATCAAATCCAATATGAAAATTGCAAATATATAAAAAGCGGAGAATCCATATAATGACTGAAGAACTGTTATGTAATGCACCGATAAAACCGGTAAAAATGAAACACTTACCTGCACTATGGCTAACGGATTCCTTAAAAACTGTAATTGCCAAGGAAAGCTACGCCAAATAATTATACAAGTCTGACAAATCCGAAACTAATGCTCGTAAGTATAAGAAAATAAGAAATCGCTGCAAAACATTGTGTAGGGATGCACAAAGACGCCACATTCATAAATCTGTCGAAAACGGCGACACTGCCCGTTCATGGAAAATCCTTGAAATGATAGGAGTTGGAAAATCCTCGAAAAAGTTATCCTTAAATTACATTGATATAGCTTAAATGCTCATTTCTCATCTTCGGCAACTCTTTAGATATCATCCAAAAAGCTACTACTTTAAATTCCATCTCATCTTTTCCAACTTCTAATTTTCCTCCGTTTACTTTTAATCAATTCACTGAATGTGATGTTTAAAAGAATATACGGTCAGTTGCATCTAATGCCGTCGGTAGTGATTGTATTAGTCGTAATATGATCATACCCGTCCTTGAAATTATCAGTCCTATCATTACCCATATCCTTAATTATTCTATTTCCTCAGACAACTATCCCACATCTTGGAAATATGCTCAAATTATTCTTCTCCCTAAAAAACCAAATCCAACAACATACTCTGATTATCGTCCAATTTCTATCCTACCATTCCTGTCTAAAATATTAGAAAAATTGGTTTACCAACAATTAAACACATTCCTTAATAAAAACAACCTCCTTGACCCTTTCCAGTCCGGATTTCGCAGTAGTCATAGTACGACTACTGCACTAATAAAGATTACCGATGACATTCGTTTGGGTATGGACAGTAAGCAGCTTACAGTATTGACCTTACTAGATTTTAGTAACGCCTTCAATAACGTTGACTTCGACATATTACTGGAGTTGCTACGTTCTATTAACATATCTCCATCAGTAATTGATTGGTTTCGCAATTACCTGCATGGACGCCGGCTTCGGATTAAGGTTGATGATACCTTATCAACTTGGCGTAATGTCTGTGCAGGGGTTCCACAAGGAGGCGTGTTGTCACCATTACTATTTTCTATCTTCATTAATACTATCACTCACAATATATCTTCTCTCCATCACATGTATGCAGACGATGTACAAATCTATACACAGTCAACTCTCGAAGATTTACCGTTTTGCCATTGCTCGTATTAATGATGACTTATCTAGAATTTTAAACTGGAGCAATTCTTACGGTATAAAAGGTCAATCCAAACAAATGTCAGACTATTGTCATTGGCTCGCCAAACTTGGTCTCGAGAGTTGACTGGGTTAACTTACCAGCCATTACATTTGATGGAATCAAAATACCCTACAATCATAGTGTTAAAAATCTGGGAGTGTATTTGGATAGAACGCTATCGTGGTCCTGCCAATTGCAAGAAGTTAGTAGGAAAACTTTTGTAGCTATGAGCTCGTTGTGACGACTGCGGTACTTTCTTCCCATTCCTACCAAAATTATGTTAGCTCAATCCCTACTTCTCCCCATTCTTGATTATGCTGATTCATGTTATGTCAACGTAACTGAAGACCAACTTAATAAACTTGAGAGACTTCAAAACGTCGCCATACGGTGTATATTTGGGTTACGCAAATATGACCATGTATCAGAATTTCGTCATCAACTCAAGTGGTTACCTATTCGCCTTCGCCGGAATTTACATACTCTTTCGCTTCTGTACTGTGTGTTATTTATGCCTCATTTACCTACCTACTTACAAGAAAGATTTCATTATCTGGAGACTTCTAGTAAGTTCTTAAGATCACAACATAATTTAACACTTAGAATCCCATCTCACTGTACAAAATTTTATAAAAAATCTTTCACTGTACAAGCTGTACATTTATGGAACGCATTGCCTCTGTCTATTAAACAAGCAAAAAACATGTCAATTTTTAAAAAGCTTGTGAAAGACCATTTCCTGGCATTGTCTTATGGTGACAATACATTTGATATTTGATATAGCATTTGAATGTATGTATGTGTGTATGTGTATAAAAAAAAAAAAAATAGTTTATTCTTTATCAAGTTGTATATGTATGTATGTATGTATTTATGTATGTATGTATATATGTATGTGTGTATGTACATACATATGTATGATAATTATTATTTAATATACATTTACCCTGCTTAACATGTGACACCACCCTTCTCTGAAATCACGACTGTGTTTCTAAGACCATAAGGTTGTTTGGTAGAAATCGCTACCTAGCGCCTTATTGTGCATCTACTTTTATTTTGTATATATTTCCTTTTTTTTGTTAAATTACTATATTATTGTGAAGTACAATAAAGTATATTATTATTATAATTTGTAATTCTTTTTTTTTTTATTTCCCTGAATTAAAATTACTTTATCTTCAAAGATATTATCGGGCTTATTGTCTTGCATTATTTACAGGTTACAAATTAAAAAATCATCGAAATTTAGATAGTTTCCTTTGAATAAAATAAATAAATAATTTTTGAAATGGTAACAGTAATAATTAAAAAAAATAAAAAAATAAAATTAGGGTGATACTTATAAAGTAACACATTTGTATTAAGTTGCCAAAACCTTCATCGATGTTATCACAATGTGTAAACATATATTTGAGAAACAGTTAATCTGATAATTAAATAACAACGGTTAACGATTACTTATTGAGGAATGACGTCTCATTCCCAGTCTACTCAACCAAACCATCTGTTTAGCACAGATTCTTCCTAAATCGCCATAATTAACACGGCAAAATTTTTGTCACGAGTTATTACATTCATAGCAACTACATTTTATAAAATCCCATACACCTATATACTTCAAAACCACCTACATCCATTAAAGATCCAAGTTTCCAATTTCTAAAGAACATTATTACAAAGTCATCGTCAACAATAGAAAATCAATAAAATTTCTGTATCATTAATCATTTACGAAAAATACGAATGTTTTAATGATAAATATCTATGTGTTTTGTGAAATTATTGAGTTCGATAAAATATTTCACATATATTTTAACGATACTTTAATAATAAATCGTTATAATTATATTGTACTTTGTAATAAATTATATTTATTAAGTAATTCACTGTCTGTTTAGATTTGTAGTAAACCGCATATTCATTATTAAATTTCAGGACGAAATTTAATTTGTTTAATTTATAACACATTCATATAAAAACAAGATACATAATAGTTTTCGACGACATAGTTTACTTCTGTGAAATAGTTTATAAATCGTATTGATTTTTTAATTCCTAATTTTATAATAAAAATTCGATTCATGTAAAGAATAGAGCCTTTTTAATAATTTCGATGTTATTACTCCTATGTTATATAAATAATTTTCTGATATAAAAAATGTTAACAAAAAAAAACACGTCATAGCTTTTAGTGATTTCGATGTAAAGATAAAGTAATTTTTAACATTCGGTATTGGTTCAAGATTTTATGAACTTATTGTGAATTTATCTTTATAACAAAATATGAGTAGGTTGAAAGTAATTGCAAACGGAAAACGAGAAATACTTAATGTTAAACTTTGTTTTTTGGCAAGTTTCTAAGCAGTCCATGCATAGAAACAAATGAGACGAAACCTCTTAGCACTCAATGGATTCACCGTGCGGGTGCCGGGTCCATTGCGTTGCAGGGAGAGGAGCTTCAACAGTGCTTGGGACTTGGGACCCAAGTGTAGGTTTAAGGGGCCCCTATCT
>JAAAKD020000098.1:2602802-2614043 GCA_010014825.2 Danaus melanippus
ATGGATATTCAACATGAATACCGCTCTTTATGACTTAAATGGTATAGAATTAAACAACGCGTTTAAAATTACTTAAGTCATAAAAGACGGTATCAGGTCTGGTGAGGCCCCAGTTGAAAGTAACTTTTAGAAAGTCATTACAAAGATGTATATTTAAGTGTCATTAAATAACTGTGATATATTTATAATGTGGAGTGAATTTTATCTTTTATATAATAGAAATCATTTGTTATTCTGGCCGCCTTTAGATTAGATAAAAGCTATCTTCGTCTAGTCATTTCATTTTGACGTGACCATTTGCGAATCTCCTCGTTATAATCAGGATTCCCGTATACTTACCAAAAGTCTTGCATCGTCACACTACATCAGAAATAAATTTCGTAGCTGAAACATTCAAGTTAATATAATAATGTGCTAATATAAATAAGGAACTAGACACTCTTCTTATGTAGTTTAACGTTGCTAACTAGTGTTACACATTAACGTACTGCTCAAGCGCATGTAACAATACCAGCTCGTGAGGTATCCCCCCCCTCTCCCCCCACTACCAACCGTTACAGATAAGATGTTATCAGCATTTCATTGTACCTCAAATTAAGCATGTAACTTATGCATTTGTAATGATACATGGAAACAATATGTCCGAAAGTGAATTATGTATCTTCCATCGCCTGTTTTGGATAATAAAATTTTGGCTTTTACATAGAATCGACATGGCGATAATTCTCACTATAAAAGTTTTAAGGCAGACGAAGTTTCATGCAAAAACTAGTAATAATATCACAAGAAAGTTATTCTTGTTTTTTATAGTGGTTAACATGTACAGCGGAACGTATTGGAATTTATGGTTAAACACATCATTAATTAAAAAAATATATAATTACATATATTCGTTTTGCGATATAAATATGGAATGTACGCCTAACCACTTAGAAATATGACTGTGTAATATAATTTTGATAGGACTGAAAAGCTTTAGTGTCAGGAATGTCGATAAATACATCGATATATATATTAATAAAGCACTAACATTAAAAGCCCTGTCACAGCACTCTGAGATAACACCCGTGTTAAGCCGCACTTGTCAGGCCTTTTAGATGTTGAGATTACTTGAGTGGTAGCGTTTAAGACGGGTAACAAACACTGCTTTTTATGTCTATAAATACATACATTTAGCATACAAAAAGAATTCTAAAAGATATTTCGATGAAAAATCATATTGTTATATATGTATTCGACTGTCCCAGTACGTAAGTCTGATATCATAATATTTTAATATACAATTATATGCAAGATAATTTAGATTTTATTGTCATATATTTATTAAGCTGAAATTCTTAGTCTCTGATTGATTGTTCGGTTGTAAACAACGTTGTCTATAGTGTAAGTTCTGGTGCTATATGATCTGATTAATTGGTCTAACCTGTTGTTTATCTGGAGTGTCAGCATGTAGGGCTGATTGCCGGATCGGATGCTAACGGTTGTGCGCATTCCATCTCCTTTCCTTCCAATATACCAGCTAATTGCTTCTTATGCGCCGATGTTTCCCTAGGTTTGGCACACAAAGACAAAAGGATAACTCAACACATGCAAGAAGTACACACACATGCACATGGACGCAAAGTTATATAGAATTTACCTCAACGTGTGCCTAATATATGTATATAGTTGTTTAATATACAACTATGACTCCATCTTTATCTGATACACATTAGCTTTTGACCACGGCTTTGTTCATCTGAACCTTACATTAAAAATTAAGAAGATTTTTTTCATAATTACTACATACATAATAAATACATACTTCTATCTATATTCAAATAAAAAACCATTTGGTTGGTATCTGTCTATCATTTTGGGACAGGGATGGACAGAAAAACAAACGATTCTTAAATAGATTGTTGTTGACGAAACAAAGTAGGTATCGCTTAAAACGCAAGCACTTGAGAAAACATTTATAATCACAACCGGACACTTCAACTTTATTAATATGTTTAGATTTATAGCTCGTTAGAATGCACATAAATTATTTCCGAGACGATTTAATATAGAGGCATAAATACACTGTCCTCTGAATACTAAGACAGCGAATAACATTGTTTTAATTCTCGAAGAAACATATCTTTGTATGTATATTTTAATATAGAATGTACCTATATCTTCTTCTCTTCTTCTACCTGGCAATTTCCCAGCTTTAGCCAGGGTCTGCCTCACATGTTGTGAATAGTTTTGGCTAATTGTTTTTTGTTTTTTATATAGAATGTATATATGTTATGCTATTTTGCGGTCGATGAGGCTATATCTGTTGACCGATAATACGGAGAGTGTTATTTAATAAATGATATTCTTGTTCGCATAACAATACCTGGAACGTATTTCATGTTTTTTTGTTATGATAACATGACACGGGTTTCGATACGTTATTTATAAATCGGAGGGGGCGAACAACTTACTATTATAGAAGCAGAATTCGATTTCCGTTCAAACAGACGGTGTGTTTGCTAAATATGTGCAAGATTATACTGATATTATTTCATCGAAAATAACTGTGAAAATTTGTTACTCTATCTCGCATTGATTACTGGATTGATTTTAATTAAAAAAATCAGTAATTTCCCTCTTAGACATCAGAATAATATACAAGCTATAATTTTTCACCCCAAATTCTGTAAATTTCTGAAGATAACATTACATAAAAGTTGTATTTTGTACCTTAATAGAAATTCCAAAATCGTCAAATAAATCGCAGATAATAGCTTGTATTTTATATTATACTTAATGCTATTTATAAAATTATAAGACTTTACCATCAACTCTTACGCTTGATGATTCAGAATCTAGAATGACTAGCGGTCATGCATGGTTTGGACCGGTTCGGCTTCGATCGCTTACGTCATGTGCCATAAGAGACCGTTTCAGCTATACGGGCTTTATGCTTTCTTTACCAACATTCGTTGGTAACATATTGATATATCATTCTGCATCAACTTTGTACCAAACTCGCTTCAACATCTCAATATCTGACCTTATATAGGTATGATCCTGATTTATTGCCAATAGATGGCGCTGTAAAAAACATCCATATATCAAAGTTTATTTATTGTAATAATTTATATGGAAAAGAGACTGCCTTATAGTCGTCAGAGACATTGAATTAAAAGTTTATTCTATCGCAGCACTGATTGACGAAGGTCGAATCTATTTAATAATTCTGTAACAAGGTTTTGTATTTAAAACGTTTAACATAGGTATATATTTTTTAATAATTTATCTAGATTGGAACAGAAATTCATTCGCAATATTGGTATCAGAAAAAGGGTTGTATTTCTTCTTTTGTTTTAAATAAAACCATTATTATTCCTTGTTATAAAATTTAAACAAACTCGAATATTTAGATGCAAAAACTTAATTATTTAATTAAAAAAAACAAAGATAAAGACGAATATATCCTTCTTCATTAATCTTCAAAAGAAAAGGTTCGCCAATTGTAAATTAATTTTTTTCTGTTGAATACTTAGAATTGATATGACTCAGTAGTTTGTAGTTATTTTTGTATATTATATATAATTATATACATATATAAGGCTTTTAAATAAATAATGTCGCAAAATGTGTCGCTATTAACACTTTCGAGTGACCATCAGGTCAAGGTCTTCATAACCGCTCCTCTTATTTACCGATCCATTAAGTACAATTGTTTAACTCACAATTCCTTTGTAATTTGTTTATTTAACAAGTCGTTTTCTTAAGGACTTCCCTTTTAATGTTTTTATCTTCTTCATTACCTTATCTGATGTCATGATCCTTGTGCATGATTCTTTTGGCATTATTTTTTTAATTTATATTCTTGATATATATCTTTTGATATATTTACGACATTTATTTGGTTCTGAATTCGTTTCTGGTATTTCATTGTTTTAAATGTGTTTATATTTCTTTTCTTTTTCCTTTGGCATCACAGCTATGATGTCAGTGAAACACGAAGCAATGTAACTGAAAGTTTGACGGGAAAATTTTAATAAATGTAGAAGGTTAATTTTTTTGACGTCATTTGCCTGTTTGTGGGTTAAGGTTAATATAATTTTACATATGTACTTGGGGTTAGTCAGTCGAAAAGTGAGTTATTTCCGTCGATGGCGTACCATCCAGCTAATGTTTATTTTTGTTGCATGTGTTATTGAAAATATAATTTTAGTATGTTGATATTATTCATACAGCTTGTTGATTTGTTTTGTGTTTTCTTGTTATATTTCATAATTAAAATTATATCAAATTAATTACTAAACTCTTCAAAATACCTTCGAAGTATCTAACGCCCAAGTACAAAGAGGGCTGTGTCCTGAAATAACCTGTTTCCAAATTTAGCCCTCGCTCCGGTTTTTCGTAATCCGCAAAGAAGCCGTCTCGAGTCGGGGGTCTTGATAGGTCAATGTACTGTAAATATTCCAACATTGCTTCTGGCGATCCCGTTCGTCATACCATAACTATACAGACCTTAAAAAACAATTTTCATTCTGTCCAAGAAGCATTACAATATGTTATTACAATGTAATAATGAGAACATCACTGATTCAATCTCAAAAATGACAAGGCGTTTGTTGAATCTAATGTTATTATACATACAATTGTGAGCATGAGGCAATCATTAACGAATTTAATTCATAATGCGTTTAACTTCAAGTCATTCTGACTATTGATCGTAAAAGGGTTAGCTCTCATTGAATGCTCTTTGTGAAACTACCCGCATGATATTAAACATTTTAGACGACAGTCATTTATGATATAAAGTTGTTGTTCTACGATGTTTTTAAATATATTTCTTGAAATTATTGTTTTTTGATATTGTTTTTATTATTTATATATTATATATTTCTTTAATGTCACGACTTAAACAATAGCATATACTTATTATTCACGTTAATTATAATGTTCTTATAGAACTTGTTAATTACTATAATTACAGAGACAGACAAAACTCATTGAAGGCTTATAATACATATTGTATAAAAGGAAAGGGTATATGATGTATACGTTTGGGTGTGAGTAGAATCATATATATATATATGTGTGTGTGTACCTGTGTGAGCAATCAGGAATCCATAAATTAATTCCAAAGAATGCGTTTAAAGCTTATAATTACATGGTTTTAATAAAAACTCATTAATTATATTCAATTATATTTACCGCTTTACTTTTTTCTAATACTTCGATATCATGAAGTACTTTGTGGCTAGATACAGAATTTAATTTGTTAATCATATAACATTTTATTCTTTGGTTGTAATTAACAATATATAAGTATATATTGATAACGTGAGAAAAAACTGGTAAAATCAAAGTATTCTACATAATAAAGCGATGAAACAATAATCTTGACATTTTTTTAAGATATTTAACAGAATACCGACATATTTTTTTCATTTTAAGGCGTTTATTAAATTAACAAACATTGTGGGAAAAAACATTGAAGCATGTGAAGTGCTAAGATTCATGATCAGAACTCACAACACGAGATATTCACGAGATAAATGGATTTTATGATCTTTACGGCGCTTGCAATAAGAGTATCGAGATAACATTTGTATAACACGATAAGTTGGTTCCCACGCGAAATGTTTGGGTCAGCAGTAAGTGGACAGATAAATATTTGAACAGAATCCGACCTCGTATTATTTAACAGATATTAAACCGAGAGATAATATATAAGGTATAATGATTATTACAATCATAGGCAAGATATATAAATTTTTATCATATTTCCTGCACATATTAATTCAATCAGTGTACATTATTGACAAGTGTTCCCAGACGTCTCTAGTAGCACATGGCCGATTCTGGGCGCGGTGTCATGACGAAAATAGCCGAACAGCTAATAATACATTACGTATCCGCTCTGCGCACGCGCACCATTCTGGTGGCGCCCCTTTAAAAATTACGCTGATTTAAATCTTACATCATTTAAATTTGTTTTGGCATAAGATTATAGGGTAGAGATAGATTAAAACTTGGTTAAATAACTATACACATTAGAAAATATGTGGTATAACCTGGTTTTGCAATCACCCTAATGGCTTGCAATGTTTTTAGGTCGACGTTTTGCAAATCATGACCTATAATATAAAATGTTTTCAGCGAAACCGGATGGATGTCATCAATCACTGTTAACGCAATAAAAGCGATAGGAATCTTATGAAACGTGTCAACACCCACACTGTGGTCTTAGCATCTGTGGTGCCCACGGCGAAACTAATCGTGACTTTAAATTTTAAACATTTATCACCGAATTTGAATTTCGTGGGTTGAACGAATTTTATATACGTTTTTAATTGTTTATTTTAATTCTTCATAATAGAATTATTAATTGTTACCATTCCTCTATCACTATAGTTGAAGATAATGAATATTCATGAAATATCTACACATTTATAATAGAAAACATTGTACCGTTTCTAGTTTTAGGGCAAACAGTATTAAATCGTGAGCACACTTATATTACCAGTTATCATGTTCTTGTGATTTCTATGTAAATAACGAATGATTTCACCGATATTGTTAATGTTTCACGTATAGCTGATTCTCGCAGCTTTGCCTGCTATTTATAAATATTGATTGTAACATCATCCTACATTCGTATATGAGTTAATTGCGTCAGGTACCATAAAGTTATGTCGCTCTAAACAATGTTTTAGGCTTAAGGATATTTGGTACATTCTCACATGTTTTGTTCCAAACATGGACTTCCAATCTCTGTGGAATAATGTATTTATACTTTTCATATATAATTAAAAGGTGAACCATATTGTTGTAAAGAAAGTGGGTTCATATCAATGAAGTACTTTCAATGTTTAAATCCAACTTCTTTGTTTCTTTTAAACGAAAACGAAAAACGAAACACGAAAATTAAACTTAAGTTTTTCAGATACTATGTTTTTTTATTATTTTACAACTGCATAATCCCGACGTTTCGGTTACGTTACAGTTACAGTGATCACGAGCAGCCAAAAAAAACGATTATCCGAAAAACTTCGATTAACTTAAATGAGTACACTCGAAAATCTTGGATCACTCCCACCATCAAAACTATCAAGTTCATCCTCCATTAAACTAGATTTATCACTGTAACTCTTAGGAATTACTCATAGTTAAATATTGGTTTTAAATGCGTTCAACCCAAATACCACAAAATACATATATTATAGGTTTAAACAATCCACGAGTCAGTCAGCAAGAATTTGTTGTTTGATATTAAAAAAAAACTTAGACAAAATACGTTATATTTTGCTTAGCATTCCAATATTACGTTAGAGCAGTCTTTTTGTGAAGGCATCATTGTGATGTGTTTATTATATTGAGAAATATACTTGGGAAGGTTGAAAAGACACAAAGAAATGAGCGAATAGTAAAATAAAAATAAGACAAATGTGTTATCATATATAAAAATAATACAATAATTCAACAATCGATATCATTTTTAAATATATTTTATTGCAGTAAAATAATTTCAGTGAAGTGAGAATTATATATCAGTATAATTCGCAACAATTAATATTTTGTATTCATTACATATTCGAAACAACATAGTGGTTTATTTTATGTTTAAGGCAATTGTGATCTAATGTACTTGACAAAATAATAATAATAATTAGTCTCAATCAATTGAATGATCAAATTTCAATAATTTTATGTATAGAACGACTACGCTTGTTTAGTTCTTTGTAATAATTTAAATAAGTGTCTATAATGACATGATAATGATTTTGTATTTATGTATTTATAAAACAAGTTCTCAAGTCGACTTAATGATTATTACGCTACTCGTTCAATTATTTGTTTTATTTTTTAATCGGAAAGGCATTCTCTTGAAACAGTTCCATTGTCACTAAGTCAGGGTCTGATGAAGGGGGCCTCAAGAACTAAAAAATAAATCTCATAAGGATGATACCTATTATCCAAAGGGTGTTTAAGATGTGACAACGCAGACAACAGATAGTTATTAATAAGTTAGATATTGAAGTTCTATATATATATACCTAAAGAATAAATACTACACTGTTATCTTTAAATCCTTTCCTATAAACTTAAACATGTAACAAGAACAAATTAACTAGAACATAGTTACTAGGTCATGGTTCGCTTTAAGTCTCTGTAAATGCTTACCTCAATTCTCTGTCATTGGTATTTACAGCGAATTGTATCATCTGTCACAAAACCCAAGAATAAATGACACACTGCGAATAATACCTAGTTATATCTTTGCCGGGTATATTAAAATACACGTACAGTAAATTATTCACGAATTCAACCAGGATGAGACATGTTTGGGTTATGTTTCATGAGATATCAAAAATATGGTCTTTCAAATAGGGTCTTAAACTCATCATAGACATTTTACGATGAATTTAGTTATAAAGGTACTGAACACTCCCACATAAATTCCATGAACGTCATGCTTTTTAAAGCATCAGCTCTCAAAAGGGTGGAGAAAGCTGTGCCTTACTCAGCAGTCGAGGCACAAGTTATAGGAGTTAAGACTTAGTCGTTAACCAACTTTCTTAACAGTATGTAACACAATCTTTCTAATTGTTAAATATTAAATTAAGCTGTTAATATGGTAGCGTGTCCATTGATCGTGTGGAATAAATAAATGGTCTCGAATAAATTACATTGTTCCTATTTACTTGAAAGTAGACGCCCACGTTTTCACTATGTTCGTATATGAATCGTACAGGCAACAAGTATTACGAATGTATATATGCTTATGGGGTATGAATGTTTGTTTGTTTTACGCAAAAACTACTGGACCTATATCGATATAATTTTTCACCACTGCAGTTGAGATAACAAAATAAATTTAGACTTTATTTTATTTTAAAATTCCGTGTAATTCTCGCTGGGTGACTTTATAAGATGTATTAGCATATTATCACAGAAGCAGCGAGGGGAGCTGTTGATGAGTTTAAACAAACTCATAATCGAAAAACATATAAATGTAGGATATACAACCGCTTCAATCATATTTGAAATTATGTATATTCAGTATGGCGCTGGGATTAGAACATTTGTATTACGACAATGACATTTGAACAGCTGGTTACCACATAGATGGTCTTGTGACGTCAGCATTTAATTAATATTATGCACGAAGGAAGTGTTGTAGCTAACATATGTAAAAAATTCTATTGACGCAGTGCCAAAGGAAATGAACACTTTTATCTCTCTTCGCCCTCAATATGTCGTTGTTAAGGAGTCTGTTACGATTGTCAGTCATAGGTTAACGACTTGATTGACCAAGATGGCGAACAGCGAACGTGATAAGTGAATAATGAGAGTGCTCTTGCTGTTACGAATTATGTTTTTTTTATATAAAGGAGGTTTTATATCTTTTAAATTACCTCTAACATCTCGTTTGACGTCATCTTTGTAGTATTTGCAAAAGAATTTGATAAAGTGTTTTTATTTTTCGAGATATCTGCATTACGTTTCTCACAGTTTCTTAAGAGTTTTATCTCTCAAATATTTACCTGACCGAGATTTTTGTTACACGTCTACTGAACTGATATGATGAGCGAATTTATAATAATGTCAGGTCATCGACCCTGTTGATTATAATCTGTTATATCTGTTATAAACTACACTCGTTCTTTATGTCTGTACCTTTGATGTTTAACTGGAGCATGCTAACTGATGGTCTCGGAATATCTTACCGAAATTGTTAATTGGACGTTAATTGACATTCATTAAGTGCAACACAAATTAAAAACGTGATGTATCAGGTTATTAATCCATGTTTTTGTTCTCTAAAAGCGCGCCATATTTTGGTTTTGATAGAAGGAAAAAAAATGTATATATGTATAAATAGAAAGAAAAAAAAATAACACATTATTGCTTGCATTTTGTTAGTTAATTAATATTAAAATTGTTTATATTATAATTTCATATTTATGGTGCAATAATTAATAAAACTATAACAATATATATATTTTTTTTTGTGTATTCAAAATGTTGACGTATCTATAGTTCTGTATTACCATACGTCAGTTTATTAAAACTTAAAGTTATATTCAGTTTTTATTAATGAATCTAAGCAAACAATGTGTCAACGTGGGGTATATAATTACAAAAATTGATACTCTTCAAATTGGTTTAACTTAAGCAATTAGTTAGGTACCTATTTAGAGAATAACAGTTGTGTTGGAAGATGAAACTATATTTAACAATTTGAAAATACAAAAATGAATCTTCGTTATATCTTTAGTGACATATATTTTGTAACTTTAATAAATCACTAGGTCAGGATTGTTTACTTTGATCCCCCGTACAACTTTCACTATTCGCCCACCGAATTCTCGAATGTGGGTGTCTAGTACCCAACCGTACAATTGTACCATAAGATCATTATTTCATTATTATTTGTGCTAATAAATACGTTTTGTTTCAGGTAAAGGTGACTATCATTTGAAAATTATTTGAATTCACTTAAATCAGGTATTGTATGAGAAAATTCACATGGCTAAGTATGAGTTGTAGTACATTATGTTTAACCAACTTACTTAAAGTTTTAAAGTTTTTAAACGTTGATTATAAATTAAATATATGACAAATTCGCACTAAGTACAATACTGCCAATTCAGTATAAGATATTTTAATGCTTTATTATCGTTACGACATTATTCAATCATAAGAGATTTCAAAGATGGTATCAAATTACGGCCATCTGCTCACTTAATACCAACATTCATCATACACTTGATGGATGATTACTGTAATAAAAATCACGTTTATCTCATACTTTATTCAATTCTAATATAATTTGCAAAAGTTATTTAAATAAAAAAAGATGACAATTTTGTGTGACCTCTTTTCTATAATGAATCTGGACACGTGATGCGACAATCATAATAACTAAGAACGCACAGACGACATTAACGTTATATATATATTTATATATATTCTTAATGGCATCCATCCTGTTGTTTCTAATGAGTTTCCTGTGATTTGGTCTGAGGCTAAATAATCACTTACAAAGTTTATAAAACATGTCCACGTGTTTTATTGTAACTGAGTTTATTATTAGTAATGGGAACGTGTCAGAAATATATAGTATATACTTTTCATTATATATTTAAAACTATCCTTTACACGCGGCTTTGTAATGGAGTTTTATACATATTAAGCGTTCTTTTAAATTATTAATTATTATAACTGTTTTTTACGTTACATTTTAAAAACACAAGCTGCTCT
>JAAAKD020000098.1:2620820-2634736 GCA_010014825.2 Danaus melanippus
GTACACTTCATAGATTTTAGTTGAACGATCTATGACTCATGTCGCTAACGTACCTACCTAGTACCACACAGTCAGCTAAAATATCATATAAATTAATACTGGCTTTTCCCAACAGATTTATATATTTTTCAAGACAAGTCAATCGATACATGATACATTTCTGATACTGAAAATCTAGATCAATGTATATTGTTGCTAAAATTAAAGATATATAATAAAATACATTAGAAATAAAACTTACTAAATAACGAGTCGCTTTATAGTCGCTTCGTATGTTTGAAACGAGTAATTTTTAACAGTAACTGTGTTTTTGTAACTGTACATTGTTAGCCGTTGGTGACGAGAACCTTAATGAGCAATTACTCATGAAAGACACGTGCATAAAGCTGTTATAAATATATAGTTAATGTAATAAAAATACCAGAATGTTCCATAATTATGACCGTACCTGTAAAATGTTCTATTTATTCCTAATAAATGATGTTATTAGATCGCCAAAGATATACTAATATTTATGTCGTTCAATGGAAGCCTGTAGAACATATGCGTTAATATTAATTTTTATCCCTTCAAGTGTCCTATACGTCACAAAGGGCTCTCAAGTTTTTTTGTTTGCTATAACCGGATGATGTTACTTTTTGTCGGTCGTTCCAGCGTCATACCGTTCTGCGTGTATCATGATTTTGTAATACAATATCTCTTTTTAATACTTCAATGTCTTCCTACTGATACTGATTTTATTAATCTTTGAAGGTTTCATTTTAATCACCAATATTGGGATAGAGAAATCTTAGAGCGTTATATCAAATAGTTTTATTATTTTTCATTATTATGACACACAGTTAGAGGATTCATATCTGCTACTTGGTGATGTAATACAAAATTTTGATATCAATGTAGAAACTATAAACAAAAGTATAAATCGAAGAGGTATTGATTAGAAGAATTACAGAAGCGTTATGAGTATCCGATGTAAAACAAATTTTGTTCTATCAATTGGACCCAATGCGAAATGATCTCTCTGTCACATTGCAGTCACTGTTGAGAGATCCCGGATATAATTGTATTATCATAATTTCAGAATTCAAGAAAGACTGGTCGGACCACGCTCTATGGTGGCCGACTCGCAACAAATGGCTATCAAGACCGAAACATACATTAGATCAGTACGGTGTCCACGCTGATGCGGCACTCCACTTCACGCCCATGCACAAACCCCTCAGGATCCAACTACCAGATCTGAGATACATCGATTGCAAAATAGATTTCTCCATAGACACGTTCAGTGCTGTTATAAACCTCTGCAAAAGTCTTGGTAAGTAAACTTCGGCGTAGTATAATGCATCCATCCATTCATTCCATCGATATTGACTCAGAGGTTTATACTTATAGGTATACGTCATCCGGAAGAACTTTCTCTATGTTATCCCCTCGAACAATCCCACTTGAAACAGAATTATCAGAACTTGAAGGAAGCTAAAAGAATCAAGGGCACTCAGCCGCCCGACACTAATACTTTTATAGCGGCTACGAGAGGCTCTTCAAACAGCTTAGACAGATCATTGGCTTGTCCGGCCACGCCGCCTCCTCCGCGATCTTTGTCAGCTACACCTGTTGCCTCCCAACAGGTAACAAATTGTATGCGTACAGATATCGATAGAAATATATTAGATAGTTATTTTATTTCAAACATAGTTCTCAAGGATTTTACATAGACCATTAAGACACCAAAGATATAATTAAGACAGTAAGACTCTTTAAATCAAAACAAATTGCTTAAGAATGCTGACTTCTCTCATTCCATTTAAAACATAATATTTTTTTGCAATAATTTAAAATAAGTAATTTGCACTCTACTAGTTATGTTACATTGGTTTTGTAAATATTCTAATACTGATAAAAAAAATTGTAGAATGGCACATTGCGTCGCTACGGTGGTCATATATATAGCACACAGAGCGATGGCTCAAGTGATGGTGGATACTGCGGGACCCCACCCCGCGCTGCCTCAATGGACGCCCTAGATTCCCTCTCAGAACTCTCCCTGGCAGATTCACCCTTGGAACCTGACAGCCAGTCAAAGGAATCACTCATCACACCCAAGTCCCTCATGGAACGTGCCCGAATGAATGTTGGGTAACTATTCCACATATAATAAATATGTAATAATTAATTTCTGTACCAGTGATTAAAAACATCACTATCAGGAACAGTTTTCGTTTGATTGAAATAAATAAATAAATTATTGAATAATACTAAATATCTTTTCTGTCAGTAAAGTTGGTGTTATTGGTCTATAGGTGGTTGGATTCGTCTCTATCTATAATGGAGCAATACGTCCGTGAATGGGACACTCTTCAGCTTCGTTTCAAGTTCTATTCCTTCTTCGAGCTGTCGGCCAGGGCTCAAGACGCCGCTCGCCTGAATCAGCTCTACCAACAAGCTCGCTGGCAGATCCTCAACCAGGAGGTCCACTGTACTGAAGAGGAGATGCTTCTGTTTGCAGCACTACAGGTTTATACATATAAAAACTATTTTCTATGAATGAAGAGTTACAGTTAATTTTAAATATTTTTTTTTTCAAAGACGATGCAAACCTATTGAATACTTTTTTATATTAAAACTACAAGACGTTATTTTGTTGTTAAAGTATTTTTTATTCTAGTATTTTCATTTCCCAGCTTCAAATCGAGCTGCAGACTTTAGCTGGTGGTGGAGTGAACGCTAACGATGGTTCCCAAGATGTATCAAACGCCCCCGAAGACGACATAGACGCCGCTCTCAGTGAACTCCAAGTGCAATTAGAGGGTGGCCCACCAGCTCGACCAGATATAACACACGTCCCTGAACTGGCGGGTTACTTGAAGTACAGGGGGTAGGTGTACATTAAGTTTGGTACTTTTAATTTAGACGTATCCGATTCAATATACTGCAGCCAACGAAACACGATAAATTAAATAAATACGCTGTCGATAGCCAATAAATAGAATTAAAAATGAAAATATTTTCTGAGGCTTTGTTCTGGTAAAATATTATTTATTGATGTATTTATTTATATATTTTATATTAATTAATTGTTTCTTCTTTCGCGGAATAGGGCCTGTCACAGCGATAGCTGTATGATCTCGTAAGAATTTTTATTTACCCCAAACAAATTGCATGTAGAAGACCTCATAGAGCAAACCGTTTACTTCTATTGACATTAACATGAAACATTGATACCATGTAAATAACATTATAATTGTAATGTGTGAATTAATTATTTAACTTTATGTATATATGAATAGTAGTTTTATGTATGTGTATGTAGTTGTAGTACTTATATACAACACACGTGTAAATATTGCTCAAACACAATATCTAGACTGTTAATAGTTCAGTTTTAGAAAATAAGATTTTGTGTATAAATTTAAGACTCAGACGTTTTTAAAATTCTACGCTTTTATCATTTAAAATACTTTCTCTTTTTGTGTAACAGTCAAAATAAAATAAATACTTACCTTTCAAAAGAAAACATGAAAAACACCCTTTATTTATAAAATATTTTAAGTATCAACATTGATTGAAATATACGAACAAGTTTTGACATTCATAGACAGTTGCTAGGGCTTAAGCTAAAAGGAGAGAAAAAATAATTGTAATAATACATATACAAATAAAAAATGTTTTTTGCATTATATTGTGTTACTTTTTATCGATATTATTACCTAGTAGTATTGAGCTGGAACCTGCTTCGTCAATTTGAAGCTAAATTCTGAGCGAAAATTAATCTATTTTGTTTTATATTATCAGCCGTCAGCGGTTCACACTACGGGCGTACAAACGTGGCTGGGTGTCATGTAGAGACGGCGTGCTGAGGGTACATTCGTCACAAGAGGCCGCTGGTAGGGGGGACCCGCCCTCCTACGCCGTGGAGCTCCGGGGCGCTGAGGTAGTATATTTTTGGGGCTTCTTCATTATCACACAGTTGAATGATAAATAGATTATCCAATTAAAATTTTAATATAAATTGAATTTGTACGACAGGTAACACCGGACGCCCACCCCGCATCAGGCCGGTACGGAATAAAACTCGAGATACCATCTGAAGATTCTATGCACGAGATGTGGCTCAAGTGTGAAACTGTAAGTGAATCTTTTCACGTATATATGTATTGGACATGTCTTAAATACATGAGCATATATGGAAAATTTTTCCATACAACTACTAGGTATATAACAATAAAAAAAAATATTATAACAATATAAAATAATCAACCGACCTGGAAAGTAAATAAATCGGTCACAGAATCAGAACTTCTCTATAGCTCATCAAAACAGACTGAAAATGTTATTAGTAAAAGAAATAAAATCATTAGGCATATATGTACTACATCAATTACAAAAGACGCTTGCCATTAAAATACGATACCACTTGTTGTCTTATCATGAACATTCCAATCTATTTAAACTATTTTAAATTGCAAAGCACCTACCAAACTATTCTCAAAAGAACTCTACGAGTCGACCTCACTAATATGATCAACTAGAAAGGCTCGTTAATCATTTTCGTCCATAAATAATTTATTTAAGTGTTCAAGGTACCGATTCAGATTTGATTGTCAATGTTCAGCGTCACTTAAAGTAATGCCCGTCAGGCTTGAGCCAGTGTTTATAGTTTTTAATTACATGTTTATACTTAAATGTTGCCATTACAAAATTACAATGGCTCATTATTATAATTAATTAATTATAATCAGTTACAAACAAATCTAAGGATTATGGTATATGTCCGAGTGGTGTGTCCAAACCGTGGCTACTAATAAAAGTGACGTCAGCATAACTGACATCACCAATGCCTTTATTCTTGAATGATGTCGGGATCTTAAACTCTTGAAGGTAACCTCATAGACGATTAGACGAACAACTTACTTCGAAGAGGTCCGACCCCTGCAACGGCTCGAGCGAGACTATCTGTAAAGTTTTTTTTTTTTTTGAAATGTGTATAGCTGTTAGCCCTGCGGCTTTTACAGCGTCTCCGGATGAGACATCTGTAATGTGTACTCTCGCCTCTATTTATACCAACGGATACTCATTGTTGTGAGTAAAATCGCACCGGTAGCAGGTGGTTATGCGGGTTATAGCTGATTATAAGTACCCTCAATTATTAATTATTAAAACAATAAGAATGGCGCCGATATAAATTATAATTAGTAACACGTAACATAAGATCAGGTCTGATATAATGTTTTTTAACATCCAAGGAGGATCAATATGCTGAGTGGGTGGCGGCGTGTCGTCTGGGTTCTCGCGGCAGGTCGCTGGCTGATTCTTCTTTCGCAAGCGAGGCTGCCGCTGTGAGGTCGCTCTTGGCCCTCCAAAGACCGCAGCCGGCCGCAGCCCTCAACCAGCACAGCCTCCCGCATCTGGACCATTTGCAACCAGAAAACTACCTGGCCGGCAGGTTCCTTAAGAAACTCAAAGGAAAGGTGAGAAATTGACGAATATCTGTTCTGGTTTTAGGTCCTTAATTTACATGCTTCTCATGGAAATATAATAAAAAAATATACTGTCACATTCTAATTGTTAAAGTCATTCTTCTTAACGTGATATGCGTTCGGAAATTTTTATAATATTTTTTCCTGAGTAAATCTATTATGAGCAACCATAATACATTTAAAACCCATATTATGATTAACTAATTATATAATAAATATTAACCGCAGTTCACCCAACGAGTGCTGGAGAGTCATGCGAATGTGAAAGACCTGTCACTTCTGGAAGCAAAGCTGCAGTACATCAAGACCTGGCAGAATCTCCCAGACTACGGACAGACATTGTTCGTGGTTAGATTCATGGGTCACCGCAAAGACGAGATTATTTCCATAGCGAACAATCGCATTATGCGTTTAGACCCGAGCACTGGAGACCATATTAAAACATGGAGATATAGCACCATGAAGGTATACCTATTTGTATTTAGGTTAACGAAAACCGTAAAAAAAAACATTATTTTTGGATACGGATAGTATATAAAATCATATCCAATTATTAAAAACCGATTATTTTAATATAGCCAACAATACATAATTTTAGTCTACATTTAAAATTTCATTTACAGAAACAATCAATATATTTAGTAATCCATAATGTTAAAACTATTTCAGGCTTGGAATGTTAATTGGGAGATAAAGCATATGATGGTACAATTTGAGGAGGGCAACATTATATTCTCCGTACAATCAGCTGATTGTAAGGTGGTGCATGAGTTCATAGGTGGCTACATCTTCCTTTCCATGAGGTCAAAGGACGCGAACCAGACCCTCGACGAGGAACTCTTCCATAAACTCACCGGCGGTTGGACATAAAATATAATTAAAAAAAGCCAACATTTTAATATTAACTCTATACATATACCACTGCTTTAGACCCAGCACAATAAAATTTAAGGGTGTCACAAATGGTGATAGATTTTGAGATATGGTATTTCTTCTTTTTTTATTGAATACAAATATTTTGTTATTTATAGATTTTATTAGATTTAATTCAGTACTATTTCTATTACATAATTTCAACTTTTTATTATTACCGAATGCGTTTATATCATATATGAAATCGTATGTGAGCAAAATAGGTCCACTATACTATGGAAAGACTGGTAAATCGCCTTATTAACTATAATAAATGTCTCGAACAGTAATGTGTATGACAAATATATTTTTACATTATGCAATATTTTTTTATAAATGAAATGCTTATACAATTACAACAGACAGTTGAACTGGATGAGCTTCTTATGATTTAGTATGACTGCCACAATTTTAGTACTGTAAGAGATAAATACATAGTGCCATTACAATATTAAATGGTGCTTGATATAATATATAGAGTAATCATTATGAGTGGCCTTAATGTTAATACATATTAATAATCGCTTCTATTAAGTTTTACTCATTGTAAATAACATAACTAAGTTTAACATCAACGTCGGTTAACTTTGTTTTTAGACGACATAACTTGAATACTTGCATGGAAATGTATATCTATTATATGCAAAGATTTATTTTATTGATTGTTGACCGCTAGTCTCATTGAAATCGCATGTAATGCTATCATAATGTAACGAGTTAATTTAAATATTAACAAAACATAATTTAATAATAATGTACAAATGTATGTACACAAACAAATAGTATGTTTGTAAATGAATGTCGAAATAAATGTAAATTAATAACAAACATGTATTTTATTTATAATCCATTAAACTTAAGATAAATATTATATAATCCATATACATTTAAGAATTCACACTGGTTCAATGTATCTCGTTAAATATCTTTCCTGGTACTGAGATAACTGCGACTTCAATGGTGGTACTGTCATAACTAATGCACAAGATCCGGCAACGTCGTTGACTCTCATGGAAGTTTTCGATAGTGTTGCCAGAACCCTCGGCTTTTCCGCCTTAGACTGTCCCCTATATTCCTCAACAGCCAAAATATCGCATTGACCACAAACAGTTCTAGTAAATACTATAAGACTGTCGCCTGAAAAATTTTAAAAATTAAAAAACTTTTCATAGTATGTTTTTATACAAAAAATTATTAAATAATCTCACCTAAATTACACATTGTAGCCGGTAGATTAGAGAAGTATGTAATGAGCTCCAATCTTTGGTCAACATCTGGTCGAAATCTGTATAAGTGACTAAAGTATCCTTGCATGCAATATATATATTGTTTGAAAGACCTCAAACAACTCATTCTGATTTCAGTCCCTACAATGTTTTTCCAAGTATCTGTAGAGCCCAGATCCTCATAGCGATAAATATTCTTCTGTCCAGCGGCATAAACCCTGTTCTCATGTGAACAAACAGCTGGGTTTTGTATAGCATCTGGAAGTTTTGCAATTTTCCTGTATGAACGTTGTTTTAAGTCATACATAATGACCGTATCCATTACAACCCTGAAACAAAGAAAATTCATCATGAATACTGCATCAATAAAGTACTGCATGTTTCCAAGTTTCCCTAAATCATTTATAATATTGAATTAACTAACCTAAACCCACCTACTCCACCAACAATGTAGAGAGAATCACCAACAACGGCGACACCACTGTGTCTTCTGGGAGGTAAATCAACACCATGCCTTGTCCACTCTTTCCTCAATACATCATACACTTTGACATCTTTCATGAATGTCCCAGTGCCCCTTCCATATTCACCACAAACAATAACAAGTTTCGTCAACCCCCATGCCACTACATTCCAACCCCACAAGTTCTTCTCCGCCACTTCTAACCATTTTTCAAATCCATTGTCTTTGGTATATGTGTACATACAATGTGGCAGCAGTTCCGGTTTTGAATCTTTCAGTAACCACATTGGAATCATTGGAGTATATTTTAAAAGGCGAGTCTTACTCTCTTTAATGATATTTTTGATTTCAGTCCACACTCTTTCATTGAACTTTTCTAATACATCCATTTTATGCATATCTAATACCTCTAAGGATAGTTCGTGTTCCATGTTTAATAATTCACAGATACACTCTATAACTTTAGCAGCTAAACTGTTTTCAAAGTCCTTCATCAGTACTTTCATTTCTTCAAAGTCTTTACTTCTCATGGTTTTCATATCCAAACAGCCAAGTATAATAAGTATAGCATCAGCACCAGTTTCATTTTTCAACACCCATTGAAATCCAAATTTAAAGACATCCAACTCCGACTGACAATCGAGATATGGATGTGATAAATACCAAGCCAGTTTGTGAATAGTGGGTATATATTCTGGCTTCATTGATCTAAATGCATACAGTCCATAAGCTGCAGAGTACTGTTCCAATTTCCTAAATGTAGAGGTTTCGGCTATAGCCATTGTTTCCATGAAATTAGATTCACAGGTTTGTAAATCTAAAGTATATTCAATCTGTTTAAGCAATTCGGTTATTTGTAAAAAATTTGCGGCTATCGCTATATCCCCAATAGTAGGCAGATCTAATTCTGAAAGATCTATCAAACCGATTTGCATATACTGCACAATAATGTTCATTATATTAGGATCTAGCACCTGAGGGAAAACAACAAATAATAAAAATAAATAATAACCATTATTTAATAAAACAAATTATTTTACTTACATCAATAGAAATTACTTGCTGTTCATTTTCAGCATAATTTCCACTAAACATAGCCCGAAAATAATCACTGTATTCGCACAATGTTTCTTTATTAACATTAAAAACTTGGTCTTGAATTTTTAAAGTTATTTCCGCCATATTTTTAATTTATACAAAATATATTTAGTATTTAAAATACATTATACCCTCATTCAAATCAATACATTAGTATTTCGAAATAAAGTGCTCGTTGAACTAGGTACTGCCTTTCTAGTCAGTTACAATTTCTTCAGTCGAACTAACTGTCAAACTAAAAATCCATATATTGCACAAGTGCACCCGCCACAAATAAGTATCTTTTAGTTTGTTTTAATGTTCTAAAATATCAAAAAAAGTCTTTTCCTCCTGTTAAACATAACTTATTTTATTATGAATTATTTGAGTTTAATATTTTTAAATTTACTTTAAAATATCGAGGTTGCAAAATTTCAAAAGCAAAAAAGAACGGTCGTGTCTACAATCTGTTCTTTCTGATGCTAGTTACAATGTAATTAGATTGATTAATTTGAAGATAACGGGTAAAGGGAGTATTTATTTTATTATTTTGTATAACTAATTATATTGCAATACGTATTGGGATTAAAAATTTTGTAAAGCATATTACATAAAAAATTATACATGTGAAAGTAATTACGCTATTAATGCTGTAACGATTATAATACAATATTTATTAAAATTAATACAAAATGTATTCCATGCAAATAAATAAAATTATCTGCTTGCTTAAACACCTAGTATGTTTAAAAATGTTTTTTCGTTTTTGTTCTACTTCTCTTTAAGCAAGCGTGTGCGTCGCATATACACTGCCCTCAAACCTCATTACCATTCTGGTGCTCCAGTAGAAATTGATTCACATAGATGTAGGTGCAACTCGATTCATCAAAAAATCCAGTATCGATATAAATGTATATATTTTTTCCAACTATCCGTACCCAATTAAACATAGGTATTTCAAACCCGCTTAAATGGCACCGAATCTATCCTTTAATTATTTTAGAAAATGCTATGGATTTTAGAATTTCGTTTTATTAAAAATGATGTCATTCATAAGACATGCTCTTAGATCCTAACGGAAAAAACGAATGATAACACATTCACTGATATTAAACACACGACCACTTCACCATCGAAGACGATGCAATCATTTTTCGTTCATTCTGCGGCTGAACGTTGGCCTTTACCATCGTCCATCACTATTTCCTCCCGATAACGATATTTTTTGGAGAAATCTACTACCTTCGAGACAGTCTTTAGAATATCGTAGCTTTTGGACGAGACTTATTTTCGGGTTCGAATTTCAAGGATACGATCATATATGACAAACCCACATTCAATTGACTTTGTCAAGTACATAGCACTATTATCTATTAAAATGAATAAATGAGGAGGACAAGTGAATGAGACTAATTTGAATCTTATATCAGATGCTGAAATTGTACTGAAATAGTTTTCTAGATAACTGTTATCTTATGAATCATTTCAACGTCTTAACCTCTTAATCTTGTATTTAACCATTAAAGGAACCTATTGTATGTTGCTCCAACTTTTAAGGTAAATCTTCTTTAGTACAAGATGTATGATTGAGTAGTCGGTCTAACATTTCAAATGACTCAGTTTAGAACAACAACTCTTAAAATGTAAGAGAAATGAACACAACATAATATCATTTAATCATATAAACTTCACTATTTCATTGTAATATTGATTACTGTGTTATATTTAAAATTATTTAGTTAGTCAGTGGTGGCCTAGTGGTTAAAGGGCCCGCCTGTCATGCATGAGGGTGCGGGTTCGATCCTGGCAAGTACCAATGTGATTTTTCCGAGTCATATGTACTTTCTAAGAGTATTTAGACATCACTGATTAATGCATTTCCAAAGAGGGTTGATGACAGGAGGCGGCCGGTCGTAAAAACAATTTGCCAAAAACTATTTAAATCATGTAAGGCAGATCCTGGCTAAAGCTGGGAAATTGCCAGGTAGAAGAAGATTTAAAATTATTTAGTTGTATTTTCAAGGATTTTTATTTTTGAATGTTTTACTGCATGGATGAAAGAAGAGAATTTTGATTGATTTAGTTGAAAATTATTTATGGTATAGTAAATAAACAGTTTTAATTAATATCATACATCCCTTAAACCTACAACTGGGTCGCAAGTCCCAGGCACTGTTGAAGCTTCTCTCCCTGCAACACTATGGACCCGGCACCTGTACTGTGAATCCATGGAATGCTGAGAGGTTTTGTCTTGTCTAAATACTTGGTAAATCATTTTTTTTATACTTTTTTAATATGTGGTTATATATATACATATATATATTTGTCTTTCATTTCATATTTATTTCATTAGGTGCTAACTGAGTAGGAGTATGTGAAATAATTAAATTTAATTAATAAAAAATAACAGTACCCATAAATATTTGTATGTACCCATAAATAGGGTTAGACATTAGTGACACCTTTCTTTTGTGTTATTCATAGTTTGATTAGAAGTTAAAAATTACAACTAAAGTCAGTTTATAAGGTGTAATAGATAGCAGCGCATTATTTTGACACGGTGTTAACAAAGAAATTTCGCATTGCTCATTCAAGAAACACAAAGGTACATTCTCACAGCCAATGATAAAATACTCATTTTAATTCACCATATTCATTATACAGGTTTTTCTTATATTTACAGAAAGCATGGCAATATTTGTTAGTTCTGCCAAAAATTATATATTTAATAAATAACATTAGAAATTAGAAGTGCAGTCATAAATGTTTCATGAATAAAGATTCGATTTTATGGATTGGAGAAAAAGCAACAAGTAATAAATTTATAAAATGTATTTTCATATTTTGCTTATTGGATATGTTAGCATAATTTACACAGAAAACAAACTAATAATTATAATTTTCACAGATATCAACTTTTCTTATTGTATGTTTGATTTTCTAGTTCACCAACATTAAATAACATCAACTTAATGTGTGCTTTAGTTTCAGCAGCCTTATTACACAGTTCTTCTGATTTTAATTCATAAGCTTTAATTCTGGCATCCAGGTATTTGAGTGCTTCTTCAACTGAAAATTCTAAATAATGGTTTAAACCGATATTCATTATTAATCTTGAAGTGTCCGTCACCGTGGCTTCCATAAAAAAATTGCATCCTATATTAACTTGAGATTTAAATCCGTTTGGGTGCACATTTTTGTCCAATAGCACTTTTAATGTATGTTTTTGCTGTACTAAATCGGAAACTTCCGCGTTCACATGTTGTAGCTTCAGATGCAATATTCGCAAATCTTCTTTCAACACATCGTTTATAAAACGATCATATTTGGCAACAGTTTCATCTATATTTGTCTCAGCCATATTCAAATTATAACTAAACTGCTAGGAACCTGGACCGTAGCACTATAGTAATTAGAGGAAATTGTAACTAATATCAATATATCGAATTCTCATAGAAATTTTAATAACCGAACACATATCGATGTTTGACAATTAGAATAATAGAACATTATGCATTTACTGACATTCAGTAATGGTCTTGAACATCTCACTGACACTGACGTACAAATAACAATTGACAAAACAAGATAACTGGGAATTCATTAGATGAATAATTTATACTACACTATTTTGATTCCCATATTTTTTTAAAATCATTTTATACACATTTAATAAAATATCTAGGTTATACTAAAATAGGTTTCCTTGTTTTTAAAATGAAATCAACTCTATCTATTGACGTAAATTTAAACTAAATAGAATACCATAACAACCGCATAGTAAACGAAGATGGCGTTAATCATAGATTTAAAGGTAAGAACTGTGTTTGGTGCTTACTCATTGATATAAAATATCATTGTCACACCCACGGAGTAGCTTGTATCAAGATTGTACAGCTTAGAAGTTAGAACCATTTTACTTACGGTACAACGTTAAAAGTGGGGATGTTCTCGAAGTCAGTTTAGGAGGGAATGTGATTTTCTATTGGAAGTGCTATTAAAATTCGATCGTATACATCTACGTGATGCACCACTTGTAGGCCTTCTTTTAAAAGGCGGGACTTAAAGTTTGGATATCTTTATACGCGGGAGATAAATTACAAAATTATACGGCGTTAAAAAAAATATTCTATATTCGATGAGATAACAAGAAACAAAACAAGAATTTCTTATCTGTACGTGTGTCTAAGTGGAGTTGTAGTCTCTATATTTTCATAAATCGTTGGACTAATAAGGCATCTACGACATTTTTTTGCGTTTCCCATTAAACTTATGTTAGTATAGGCATCCATTTCTTTTTATACACTTGCGTATTCTGACGCAAGCTTTAGTAATTTGATCGGGGACAATCTTAACGAACTTTATCTTCTCTTGAATATATTTAAACCGTTGATATTTATAAACTAAACAGTACAGTAAATAAACATTGTCTGGAAATCAAGTTGGACTATTGTAGAAATAATTTTAAGATTTCTGTAAAACATTATTTAGTATCAACAGATAATTAAGACAACTTTATATAATTTTATTGTATAATCTATAATTATAATTAGTGGATCTATAGTAAATTTCTTCATATCCTATTTGTAATATTCTATATGTAAGGAAAATAAATAATACACCAAAGATTAGAGTTTAATTTGATTGTCGTCATTTCTTTCATTAATGTTGGTTGACCAACAACATCTAGATAAGATAGAGAACAAAATAAGTTCTATAGTTTATGGTTGACTGATGCAAACCTCCAGTAGGTTGTTAGAT
>JAAAKD020000098.1:2672475-2684379 GCA_010014825.2 Danaus melanippus
GTTAATTAAATAATTCGCTATAAAATACTTGAATATGAATTAGGACGATATTTTTTCGAATAGAAAACAAATAAATTATATGAATTAGCTGTTAATTAATATTGCTTGTTGTTTTAAAATAAAATAGCTATCCGGTCGTTAAGAATTATATTATTGGTACAAATATTTCGCAATATCAAATTATTAATCAATATAATTGTTTAAAATAAGGAGGTGGTGCTGTTAAAAAATTCAAAAACTAAAAAAAAATATGCGTTTTGTATATTTTTTCTAAATGTACTAGAAAATTATTAATAATCTATTATAATAAAAAATCTTTAGTCTATTTATCAGATTGGTTACTTTTTTTATGTTAAACAGTCCAAGTTTAGTTTTTACATTGCAAAGAACATTCGTACTAGGGATTATAAAACCTTTACGGTAAACAGAATTTAGTGACTTAAAGAAAAAAATCTTTTTACTCTCACAATATATATAAAAATAGCAATTTCAAATATCCTTTATTTTTATTTTTCCTTAAAGTATTTATCATTAATATCAAAAGTATAACTTTATATTGTCATCCAATCCAAGTTGGAGTAAAAATATTAAAAATTGTTTAAGTCCTTGATTTTTTTTTGCCAAAAATGTTTTGTTTTGAAAACGAATGTTTTATTTTATCCTGATTCAAAGTTAAACTGTTGTAAATTTAATTTTTAAATGAATGTGCTTATTGAAGTCATTATAACGAATATATTATACCTTTAGATCAAAAAAAATAAAATAAATAGATCACTTACAAAGATATATATTAATACTGTAAAAATAACAAAAACCATGTATATATTTTTTGTGTTAATTTACCTACATCACCTATTTCTTATTTGTGCAATGCGAATTTTGATAACGCGTATTTGTCCGCAGGGAAGATGATTATCAACGAATACGCCAGGAAACATAATCTGAACATATTCGATGGGCACGAGCTACGGAACTCGACTCGACAGTACGGACTTTAATACAGTAATATTAGTTGTTCCATACAGACACTTATACACACAGACGGAATACCCTCCCACCACACCTCACACACATCACACACGCAACGTACAAGACATACCCATCACATTCACTACGTCTTATAACACATAACTTATACATCACACAGCCCATACGTCACATACGGGACATGTTAGTTATATCACATGCACCACGTATTATATCAGACAAACTCTATACGTCAATCATATCCCACTCACGACATACATAAAATAAAGCACAAAATCACTCATCGTATAATACTCTATATAAAACACGTACCGCGCTGTTCACACTGCATCAGTCACGGACCATTTAGTACTGAATAATGAAGTGTTTGAATGCATAAAACTAAAAAGATAATATTGTTAATTAGCCCATTAATTATATACTCGTTTCCCTTTAACACTGAAACTGTTATTATTGATTCATATACAGTAAATTACTATATTTTTAGTCACGTAGCACGTTTTCTTAGGACACAAGTCCTGTAAAACTATATTAACTAAACCCAATAGGTTGTAAACATATTTTTTTGCTTGTTCTAAAAGTTATTTTCTATGTGTACAGCATTCTTAATTTTATTATACGAATAAAAAAATTAATACAATTCCAATTGGCGGTCGGACGCCTCCGCGATTTACGACCTTCTCGCCAACAAGATATCCGATTTCGTTATAAAAATCGCTTTGAAATTACGGATTACGAAAAAATTTCGATAATTATTAAAATCTGCTCGATTAAATCCAATATGACGTCATAATACGTTGTTGTTTATGAGTATTTGTACATACATCACAACACTACACTCGATACAATGTTACAACTCACACAACAATATTGTTTACGTAAGTCGATAAAAGAAATGTAGAAGTCTGCGAAAAATACACTCTCTAACCAGTAGTGATTTCCCCTTTGCAGTGACCGGACGAAGATGGAAAATTTTGAAATATAATGTGACATAATATATATACGTGAAGTGTCAAGTTAATAGTGTTGTTTTCTTTTTAGGAAAATGCTGAGCGAAATTAATAATATAAGTGGTGTACTCTCATCGTCCATGAAGTTGTTTTGCGAATGATACTTTATATACAAGTGCGGTGTTGTGCTTGGACACATGCTGTTGTATGCTGTGCGAATTATTTTTATAGCTGGACTTCGGAGCGGTAAGTCCTCACTATCACTAACATGCTTAAAGATCTGTCTCGAACAGCTTGAGATATCTTAAACACAATCTATATACCTGAGTCAGGTTGGTATTACATTTTTATAATTTGATTTAGAAATAAAATAATAAAGTTTTTAAAATAATTGGATTTTATAAAAGAACTAATTCAATATTAAATGGCTAGATAAAGTATCATAATACGTTACATTGTATGGGTTTTGAACAAGTTAGCGGTATTATCCCCATCGTCATCAGGGAATAAGCTGCGTTAACATCAGATTACGCCATGGCTTACTCACATTATCCGTCGCGACCGCACTCACAGCCCTTACATTAACAATAAAATACCAGCCATAGCTTTATGCATGTTGAATTGTGAATTCCGTATCAAAAACAAAACTGCAACAATCCCGATACTTTGGAAGCGGAACGCAAAACATTCTGTAAACCTCTCTCCTCGCTTGTCACCGATAATTTTAAGGAATGCCATTGTTGTTACCATCGGGATAGTTCTTCGTGGTGTTAATGGAATCCCATCAACATTTCTTCATATTATAGATCCCAGCGTCGCGCGCTCTAAAAATCTTTTAGGTTTTGATATTTTGTATTCTCTGTTATTCGTTTTTGATTTTAAACATATACACATCTCGTTTAAAGGAACGTTCGCGTCTTTGACAGATTTTTTACTTGTACGGCCATCAAACATATATTTGTATTGTAAACTTTATCTTAATGTCATAAGCTTAAATTTCAAATGGCAAGTGTTTGGCAGTTAATATATGTAAAGTCGAATTTTAACGTCAGATTCCACCACGTTAGAATGTCGTTCCTACAAATGAATCTTTCAATGTTAACATGACAATTTTTTGATTGAATAACTATTGTCATACATATATTTCTATTGAACCTATCTATCACCTTTTTTATTTTATTCTGTGTATAAAAATATAAGTATGGACTAAACTAAATGTTACACATTTAATAATCCATGTACATTTTCATTATAGTCTACTGCGCTGACTTAAATTAGATATGCTGTATCTTATTTTTACTTATTAACTATATGTATATATAAGGCTATAAATTTGTGAGGCGCCATTACAATCTCCACCCCGTATTAATAACTAAAGACTTACAACGTGTTATTAGATATTGTAAAAACTCGAGGTCCGATGTTTTAAAATCTGTAGGCAAATATTTTATGTTGATTTTCTGAGAAGTTGTAAAAAACCTCAATTAGGTATGTTCGTAATATAGGCTTCGGGTTACCTCCGCTAATGAAATGTAACAGCTATTTTTAATGTAAACTGTTTTATTACAGCATGTCGCTGTAAATTATTTAATCGTCTCGGAGATATCGCTTACATCCTTTCCGTTGTAACGATCGTTAAATATAATTAAATTAAATCATATATACTTATATTTATATATATAAATAAATGTAATTGCATTTTCACGGAACCGAGTTCACATAGAATGTAAAATATGAGCATTGTACACACCCAACAATAGCTCAGGAAATTACTTTCAAATTACAGAAAACGTCACGCCTCAGATCTTATCTTGTAACACATCGATCTAAAACCGACCATCCTACATTCATATAGGATACGTTTTGGTTCGTCAGCCCGTGTTACAACACTATAGCTTATTTTCAATTACCGTCCGTCGTGTCGTAAATGTTCCTACATAGCCAATAGCCGCTCACTGTTTGAATGCATATCATAGTTTTTAACGGTCTCACTGATTACCCTCAGCCCCTATGTTAGGTATACTAGAGCAATTACCGGCGTGTTCATGGGTGGCCAGAGCGTGTGGTCCCCGACACCATTGGTTATGGTAACATTTTATTCTTTTTGCATAGTTCTGTATAAAATATATTTCTTATTCTTTTTAATTGCGGTCACTCGCTAGGAATGATCGCAGCAACACCTGATCTTTAAACTTAAAATTATTTGACTTGGGGTTTTTATTATTATCGTCCTATTGTCATGTCATTTTTGGAGTTGCTTTTTATCTGTTTGTTGGTGAAAATCATGTCTTAATATATTTGTCATTACTTTTATCTTAACATGTTATATGAAACCGACACGATTTTTAATTAACTTCACTAAAAATCTTTATGTATATATTTTTTTAATATTATAATTAAATTGTCTTTAACATAAGTTACAAATGTAATTTAATTCTTTCTCCATCTGACGTCACATTAAAATTCTCCAACCATACATTTGTTTCGGCTCCTCGCAGTGATATTTTCTGTAGATCATTATTATCAGCCGTAGGTTTCTCATGCAATTTTGTAATTTGGCGTCAGTGTGATGTTTATGGCGTTATTATTTATTTATTTAAATAAAACTAATACGTTTCGATTACTATGCGTTATACGCAGGATGTACGCGCTACCGAAACGTCGGGAGTATTTAGTTTTTAAATAATAAAATAACCCGTTTTCATATGAAATTATCAGTTATATATTACTCAATTCCCTTAACTGATGTACAAAACACGTCGTAAACACGTCGTACTATAGGTTTGTAAATGAATATATTTAATTCAAGTATTTTATATTCAATATTTTACATCTTACCTTACGTATACTCGATATAAATGGTTAAGATGTGAAATAGTATCCCGAACAATATATATATATATATAATACCATTATAATTGTTAAGATGCTAAATTAATTCTTAAGTATTTTTTTGGTTCCCATTTATACACGAGAGTACAGGAGTAAAAAAGTGTCTTAACGAAACTACGAGTGCAGTGCACACAAATCTTCCAAAATATTATTATTTTCTTCATTATTATACGTAGATATGACTTACAAACATAATTTTTTTTTAGAAATACTTTGCCTTGATAGAAACTCAAAATTGATGATTGTTATACATATGTACATTTATAAATTCATATATTAATAAATCAACATTTTGAAATCAAATAATATTTTAAGTTTATTTAATTTAACGCTTGTAAAAGCTTATATTACAAACAACCGTTCATTGTATGGCGGTTTTGAGTTGTGGTGTATGGGGTTATCACATCGAAGCCCCATTATGAAGGGTTGTTACTGGGGGTTGGAAGGTTATACAGACGCGGACGGTACACTTACAATGAAATTAAAATCGATATATCAATAAAGCATCTAAATAATATCATTATCTTGTTTCATAATTTTTAAAAGGAATTTTTTTTTTTATTTTTAACTAACTTTACACAAACCAAGAGATATGAGTTAAATTATTCAACATTATTTATAGTAGGTATATTGTGTTGTTGCTGTAAACAGTCGTTGTGAGAAGATAATACATAAAATAAAACAATAAGATTGATCGTATACAGAGGAAAAACTATTGATTGAGTTAGTTGATTGGAACCTATTATACGTTATCGGTTTTGTCAGACGATTCTCAAGTGAAATATATTATACTTATAATTATAAAGAAATTTATAAGTCAGTGGTGGTCTAGTGGTTAAAAGGCCTGCTCTCTCATGCATGAGGGCGCGGGTTCGATCCTGGCAAGAACCAATGTGATTTTTCCGAGTCATATGTACTTTCTAAAAGTATTTAGACACCACTGATTAATGTATTCCCAAAGAGGGTTGATGTCAGGCAGGCGGCCGGTCGTAAAAACAATTAGCCAAAACTATTCACAACATGTAAGGCAGACACCCTATCTAAAGCTGGGACTTTGCCAGGTAGAAAAAAAAATATAAAGAAATCCATGAATAAGACACAAAAATAATGTGAAACAACATACATCTATGTCACTAAAACGAGTATAATTTTAAATTTCATCAGTCAGAATATGACGTAATCATTGTTGTTTCATCTATAAAACATCATCCCTGTAAAAATCCAATTATTATAAACGAATGATATCAATAGACTATTCCGATTCATTCGTGTGGATGAATTAAATGAATAACGTCGTTGATGTTCATAAGAGATAGGTTTATTAAAGATATGAAAGAACATGAGCCAATTAAAAACTGTATATATTATAGAAACGTTGGGAAATAACCCAAATTTTATTCCTGTTTTGCCACTGTTACAATGTTGCATGATTTTATCTCAGTTAAATTACGTCTCGTATGACAGAGCGCGATGAAGCTTTATGGTCACTGGTCTTGTAAACATTTCCACTTATTATTATTATAATTTTACTATACTCTAGAAGGGGGTTTTGTTAAAAATAGCGAATCAAATGTTAAAACATTATTAATTAAAGGAACCGTTTTTTTTTTCAAAAACATATCAATTGAATATAAATTTTGGTAACGAGTTTTTCTTAATTACCAGCAGGGAATACGTGTGGTTTAAAATTAATTACAAACAGGACATATGAAAAAAATATATATTTCATGCTATTTTACTAATTGGTCCTGTAAATTATATATTTTTTTGTATCATAACATTGGCCTCGAAGTTATTGTTAAGGGTATTTTATGTCATTCTTTCATTGATATTCAACCATATTTATATGGTATCGTATATCTGTCATATGAGCAATATCCATTTACGGGACAAAAAAACACACTAATTAAATCGAATTATATTCAAGTGTCGAAAACAAAAAGAAGTATCTGCTGGCGAATGAAGAACTGCCATTTATGACACCGGCTAATAAAGACAAATACGTCATTTTGTAATCCGAATGTTCGCGCTTCAAGTTCGTTAATGAATAATGTATATTTATATAAAGAACCCTCAATAATTCAAGTATTACGAGGCGTCCGATTAATGGCCGGCCTCGTTTAAACCTGGTCGAACCTCGCTCATTAATTTGTGTCAAATGCACTTACGTAGAACAACAGAAAAAAATACTGGATACGGCAAAATCGATTGTCATCTCAATTATAAGATGAAAAACTTACTTAGGTTTATTGAAAATTAAAATCGATACTAATATGTAGTAATTAAAAATTACCGCGTCCGCCGTTATCGTTGAATCGATGTCATGTGTAAACACTGCAAGCATTTTAAAAAATTAACTCAATAGACCCGTTAGGAATTATTACAATCAAATATTTCCTTTAAACATAAACATTTTACAGTTGAATTCATGATCGTATTTAATGTGTGTCAATAATAAAAATCTCATTTTAAATAAACTACAAAACTCATCTCGGTTTCTCTAATTTGTAACCAAACAAGGGTTGGAATCGTTACTCGCCATTGGGAATTGGTTTTAAATTAATCAACATTTCAATGTGTTTCCATTCATTTATATAATTACTTTCCAAATTAAAATGTACCACTAAGAGATAGTTTTGTATTTGTACAGTTTTAAATGGAGTAGACATCATGTGTATAATGTTTGCCGATATTAACTAAATTGTAAATGACAATTATAGTGAAATTATTTTTTACCTTTTATATATTCGAATGCTAGTAGTCATTCGTAGTTTACCTACTCATATATACATGTATACTCTATTGATTTATTTAACATAAGAGTTTATTTGACTCATAGTTAAAACAAGAAAGTCCGAACGTTCTCTGCGTCCCGATGCGGTTTCCTTTCAAAATTATCTTAACCCATAGACTATTTCTCTGACAGGTACAGTTTAATTAAATTAGACCTAAACACCCCTGCGGTTATGTTGAAATTCGTTCGGGGGCGGTAATGATATAGTTTTCAACGAACACCGGTGGCTTGCAAATTGACCACAGTCAGGAAAACAATCAAGTCACAAACTTGCTCCAATTTACGAAATTGTGTTGTGGTCTGTCTGACACCGCTTTAGTTGCGTATGGAGCTTCCATACAACACAAATTTATATTATAATACTTAAATTCCTTACACGTCTGTACGAAAACGTTATATCTGTGTGATACAAAATTATTGCAACAAGTTTAGCATTTATATTATCTTAACGTTAACCAGTACGAATGCTATAATCCAAGTCTATTACTGAGGTTAGATCAACTACAGTTACCCGCGAAGCCTACCACTAAAAACCAGTAGAATATTTAAAATTTTAATGAAAGCAATAACATTTTTAAATTGCGCTACGTCACATAAAAGGGAAATGCGATAAAATCTTTAAAATTTTAGAACGTTCATAAAAGTCGGCGATACAGAAACCTTTGTGTGGCTATACCCGATACTGCGGATTCCTTTGAATCCTATCAAGAGTTTTATTGCTGATGTTCCGTCCTGTTCATACACGTGGCCGCTGAAAGGGATGGAAGGAAATGTTTTTCAAAAATTCATTGTCGTCGCTGGAGTTTTATGTGTCTTTTCTAGCATAGCATATTTTTATTGCGTCTCGTAGATTGAAAAGCTCCAGAACAATCTAGATTCAGGGATCTCTTTACTGTGCTGGTGTAAAATCACTTCACTGAATCGTCTAGTCTTCAAGATTCTTCAGTTTGGGTTTCTAGTTTAACTTTGCTTCAGTTTGATAAGATCTCGACTTGTGGGAAAAATAAAGCGAATTACAGTTTAGCTTTAACACTGATAGAGATCCTATTAACAATGTGACCTCTGTGAAGAAGATAGTACCGTTAAATACAGGTATGCTTAAAGAGAAAGTGGAAAGTCGATAGTGTTTTTAAAACGCAATATTATAACTTGCGTAGAAAGACATTGCGATGTTTTATGATTGAATGGGAGTAAACAGCATCCTTTCGCTAAACGATCTTAAAACGAAGAGCTCAATTTCAACGAAAAGGGAACGACTTCTAGCGGATATCCTAAACATCTTATACTTACTTTAAAATTTTTTGGAAAATTTTATTATAAAGTAATCGTTAGATAAACATCGTTTGTTTTTCTAATCAACATATCATTACAAGCTGCGTATGAGTAGATTGTACTCGTATATATTACAGATGTTAGTCTACTCACTCACCTGAAACCAAATATTTATCTCCATAATAAAATAGTCCAGTAAAATGGCGCAGTTGAAAAATTTACGTGCAATTTCAGAAAGCGTATTCTCGTAAATATATTCAGGGTTATAAAATGAGATGCATTTGATTATAAGACTTTATTAGGAGAGTCCTACGTTTACATTGCCACAATTTATGTCGACGGTGATCATGTTTATTATCATAGATTTATATTCGGCTAAGCTAACACTGGACCGATATATGTATGTCTGTACAAATTGCTCCACCGCATACTGTTTTCTTGCCCAGACTGTGGCGAAGTACTTGTTGTTTATTATTCCACTGAACACTCATCTTTTTAAACTCTAACTAATCCTCATGTATACAAGCTCACTATAAGTAGCTATCGTTAAATAAAAACATTCTCCAATTCCTCATTCCTTAACCTTTACACATGCTACTTTGTATGAATAACTTTTAACCGTGTCTTTACTCTGTAAATTTAATTGAGATCAATATAATTTTTCATATGAATAATTTACTAACATCCATAGAAACTTCGCATTTGTTACTCGATTTCACCTTCGGCTTCGTTTTAGTGTCTACTGTACGTAATTATTCCTAATATCTTATTCCAACTATAGCTGCGGCACATTATACTTACGTAAATATGTTTTTGTGTGACAAACAAATGCGCACACAAACAAGAAATTATAAAATGTATTTATATCAGCAGACACAGTCATTCACAAATTATTATATATATATATATATTAATACAATGTGATTGCTAAAATTTGTTGTAGCAAGCAATTAAATCGTTTTCATTTGTCAGTGTTAATTATCTAATTGCTGGCATTTCTTCACAACGTTGAGACATTCTTTATTCGCTAATATGACAAGTATAGCCGGTCGTATGGTAGTTGCTGCCAATCACTCCAACAGTCAGATTGGCCGTCTGCCAGCTTATTAATTCTGCTATGGAAGTCCATCAAGCCAAAACAAATTTTACGATGAATATTATCTTCAGAATTTATCTTGGCTTTTGAAAAGTCATAGAATTTTATAACGCTCAGTGTAGTATGGACTATATCGTGGTATTTTATTATTTTCATATATATTTTGGGACAATCAGTCGTTTCGTAGAAATTTACCGTTTTAGAAGTTATTCTACTTATTTAATAAATTATAGTAGTTTTTAATAATTGTTAATTATATTGATAAGTATGTTAGGAAAACTCTTCCCCTAACACTTTGTCTCATAAAACGTACACGTGATTTTGTCACTTACTCTGCCGTCTGGAGTAATAGGAGGGGGGGGGGGGATTGAATGACGTAGATTGTTTTCAAACAAATTTATAATCAGTCAAATATTCGACATAATATATCTGACGTAACAACAAATAACGAGAACAGCTATTATAAAAATAACACTACGAAGTTTTTAGTACTCTTCATACTGTAAGCTGATCACTTCAATAAATTCCGGTGCCAAAGTAGGTCAACAATTGGAATAAGACGTAGTCAAACAGAAGTGTGTAATCACTAGTCTTAAAAGTGACAGCCTCAAAGTTAGTTTATAGCTTTCACAAGGTGTTGTTTGATGTGAAAACTTTTTGGTCGGGAGTTTTATGGTTTGACCCTCTCCCCCACCCCCCAGCCCCTCCAACTCCCCCGTTCGACAGCTCTCGTCATGGAGCGATCAGACAAACGAACGGATATCGCTCTCGGTAAGTTTATTCAAATGCCATCTCCGTTTATTTAGAGACGTCAAAGTATCCGGAATATTCTGGAGCACTTTAATTAAACTAAGGTGAACGTCATGAACATTAAATGTAGACGTCGGCCATTGTGAATTCCGCCAGCGTTTCAGTTTCATGACTTTAGTTGGAAAACGCTGTTGGACTTTTATGAGCAATTTCGGTTCAGACGTTTTGTTATATTACCAATGCTTTTAAGGTGCACCTCGCTAAACATACGTGCAAGTTTATGACCCACCAGCTTATGGAAAATGTGCAATAATGCCCGCACCGTGTTAACGTTGTATGAAATGAGCTGTTCGTCTTATTTGACAGATGCGCCTATTGAAAACCGCGGCATAGTGAAAAGTATTGTGCGAGTGCTCTTAAACATCGCTTCATTTACAATAGACGCCGCGGGCATGCTGTAACAACGACTTAGCGATATTTTGCATAGATAAAGATTTATTGGGAAGAAAAAAATAGTTTTTTACTCCATTCATTATAAAAGATAACTGATTAATTTATGATGTTAATATAACGATAACATAAAGATTGTATTACAGTGCGAGTCACACGAATCCAAATGCTCCTACCATTTCGTTGTCCGGTAATTGTAGAGTGTTTAAAGTGTGCGAAGTCAACACTAAACGCTGAGTTTATTAGAAGCTATCTGAGACGCTCGTAAAGCATTTATGATAGCAGCTTAGTGTGCGAACGTCCTAATTGGGAGTGAACAATGTGAAAATGGTAAAAATATCTCAAGTCATCGTAAACTTTACGTTTATATACCGCAATGACTTCATAGTTGCCGGATGGTTAAATTAAATGTTACATGATGAGGGATTCCTTAGGCTTAGATAACAACTTCAACAAATCACAGGTGTTGTAAACTTTATTCTTTACCTATTTATATCGCACTAATGATAATGTGTTGCAATACAGCTTTCATTTAACTTTTTTATACTGTAGCACAGACAATATTAAGTATTATTATTATTATTATTATAAAAGCCAAATAAAAAATTATTTATCTTTATATCTAAAGTTCGCACTGTTAAGATGTGTTGTAATTTCGTGATATTAATAAACATATGTATTTTGAATCGATTCTCGTTAAGAAAGAGTATTTT
>JAAAKD020000098.1:2767945-2783184 GCA_010014825.2 Danaus melanippus
TAAATTTTATATTTAAAGTGAAAACATTTTTTTTATGCCTTTTATTTTTATGTATCCCAATGTCTCTTTAGACAGAAGTTGAATTTTGGAGTTGGATTGTTGAATGAAGACGAAATACTTCCTTTGTAATCTTAAAAACCAGTTATTTGTCTTTCAAGAATACATTTTAACATAATATCGTATTATATAAAAGGGTTTTACGGTACCAACTACGTTTTTTAAGACGTTTTTCTTATACTTCTATAATTATAAACGAACGAAAAGTTTTTCTTAGAATTTTTCTCTCATGTCACTACGTCGATGTCTCTAGAAAAATATACGGGACTGAGTTAACAATCTTTATCAGAAGCAAAAATATTCAGTTACTACCTGAAATTGATTCATAAACAATGACACTAAGTACATAATACACATATATATGGGAAAATGTGTTACAAAAACGAAATGCTATTAAAACTAAAAGAAAATTCATTAAGAAAATTTACAATATTTGTTGAATATTTTAATGTATTTTATTTTTTATGTCATTTCATAGTACATTTTTAAATAATAAACAGCAAAAGGTTCCACTCTTAGTATTTTAATGAGTAAATAGTTTTTTTTTCTATCAATTCATATTATTCAGAAGTTTCATTATTATTTCAAATTCTTTTCACATATTCCTTGACCCCATCGATAGTTCCATAGGATAAGGGACATCACTAGTGATCTCAGTCTTGTCTTGTGACCAATGCAGTGATATGAATAGATCTCTTTTTTTTCTACAATTAAGGAGATACTCAATTGACCTTTTAAATCACTTTATCAATTATTTATGAAAAAAATAGCAAGAATTATAGTTTATATAATAATATTTCATTCATAAACGTGTGGTCAGATTAATCTTTTTAAATTTTAATATTAGAATTAAAATAAAGATCTTAAAAAACTAATGTCTGTCAATGTATATCACATTAACTTATTTTATATTTATACAAAAAATAAACACAATATAGCTTTAAACTAATATTTTTATTGTTTTGTTGATTGATGTCGTGTCGTTGTAATTATTTCAAATTAGAGACATTAACTCAAAAAAATTAACTAATTTATTTAGTTCGAATTAATAAATTTTAACATTAGTTTTTAACGAATTTTAGTCTTGTATCATAATTCTTAAGTATATGTAAATATTATAAACTATTTATAAGGGCAATAATAATTTGATTAATCGAAATTAGACATTTCGTAGAAAACTGTCAGAGTCAGGATTTAAATGATTTTGACAACGTCATAAACGTAGTGTCAACAATGAGTCGAAGAGTGAAGGTATGTAAAATTAAATTATTTAATGGAATCGGTGGTGTATAAGGTAAATAAATAAAAGACAGTGTTCAAATAAAAGCTTAGCTTTATTACTCGTTACATTCACGAAGAAACATCCCTCAGTATCAACAATACATGCTGACTGTATGTCTAACTTACGCTTTACTTTTCCATCGTTTTTTATATTATTTTTATGTTAACAAATTTTGAAATTGCCAATTTTTCATACCAATATATCATTAATTAAATTTGCAACGACCTATCGGTGGACCGATAGTTATAATTTAGATACATTTTATTATTTCGTTTTCCACATCGCTTATTCTTTTATGTCTAAACATTAAACTTTTGTTAGTTCCTAAACATCCAGGGACAAAGACACACGCTCGTAAATAATAAGCATTATAATAATGTGATACATTACTTTAACGTTGTATTATCAAGAACAGTAATAATTAATGTAGGTTAGGTTTTGTGACATTAGGTACGTTTTGTCTGAGGCCCACAGATTACAATAGTGACCCTAGTAGCCATTCTAAGACAAATACGAAGGAATCGTTTACAATTTAGTATTAGTTTTTGTCCACTTTTCACCTTAAAAAATGCCTTTAATTTATCTTTTACATCCAGAACCATATAAACATCTTTTAGTTATTTATATATTTTTTTTATCTATATAACTGGCCGTCCACCCCGCCGACGCGCACCCATCACTCTAAACTTTTTATTTACAAATGGTAATGTTCCTAAACGTTTAATATCCCATACTATTCTTAAAATTAAATACAAAAAACGCATGACACTCTAAAATTACCTAATGTTCACTTTCGTCATCGCTATAATTTATGAAATTTTGATTTTTACACCAACTTTAGAAATATCAATACAAAAATACTCTTTTGAATAAAATTTACACACGACTCATTACAGTCGGCGCTGGGTGCGGACGGCGGCGAGCACGCCTCCAAAGAAAAGCTTTGAGCCTCGTAACCTTAACATCTTGAAATTTGTACTAAATATATCGAAAACGCGCGGACGCGGCCACCTTACACTTAGCCGAAATGCGAGGATATCGAAAATAATGCCTAAACCCTAGTCAATTTTAGTTAGTTTCTTATAAGCGTCGCATATTTTATCCGCTTGGAAACGCGAGCGACCGACACAGCCGTTCGAATTGCGGATAAAATATCACACGCCATCATTAATTACTTAATTTTGTCAATTTAATTTTGTAACTAATTTTATCACAGGCGACCGCATCCGCCCGCTGTAATTTACAAATATATAATACGAGAAGTCATCGCACGGTCTGCGACTCACCAAAAAATATATCAACAACATAACACATAGTTACATACAAACACACAAGTATATAAGAAAAGAACGTGTCACGCTGTTACCAATGAAGACCACAAGGATATTGAAGTTATCTTTAGATTTATCACTAAATATATATCTCATGTACAAAATTATGAACGCTGTTGCTTTTGTAGGACCGTGTGTTATGTTTTACAAATCAATAGATTCCGATCGTAGTACAACTAACTTACTTTATACTTACTGTTTAGCATCGGCAGTTTTCTTTGATCCTAATAGTAGGTACATCCGTGCTCAATTTTGACAATTTTTTTTTATTAAGTTAGTATAAACAAATTATACTTATCATATAACTACCTAATTCTCAGCTTTCTTATTGTTTTTTTTTTGTATAGTAAAGTGATACAACTATTTGGTACATCTATATGTTCTAACCTCGAAATCAAACACTACACAATAGAGACTACAATTTCCAAAATTTAGGAACCATAATACCCAAACGTGAAACCGAATATATATACATACATATATCATTATATAATTTTTTTTTTCGTTTATAATAAATTTTGAAAATAATTAGATATTCATTTCATAGACGGATTCAAAAATATTAAAAGTGTAAAGGAAAAACATTAGACACATTCCGTGGAACCTAAATAAACTATCGTCTACGTACAAAATGCCCAAACTATTAGATTTGACGTCGCCAAAAGGACAATTTATATAATCTAATACATAACATTACAAACATGAGAAAGTCACACCGAATTTTGTACTCTTCTGCGGGTTAGCCCCATGATCACTGTGGACTTAATACTTCGATGTTGAAACTTGAGTCTTTAGATACATTTAATATACAAAAAAAAAAATTGTCAACCGATAAATCAAAGTGACGGTATCTTTAAGTGATTTCATTTGACATTATTGCGATCGGCTCGATCTAATAAAATATCCATTGTGGTCTTGATGCACAGGGAATCACATAATCATAAAATCCGGACAAAATTATTTATCTAAAAAATGATTATATTTTAATTTGTCGTTTTACTCTTACCTTGCCAAATTATATATATCAAAAGAACGGCTCCAAGTGTCTGCGTATAACGGCACGTCGGTTAAATACTGTTGATGGGAAATCAAGACATTTCTATTGTAATATGTGTGTGTAGCCTGCTTTAACTATTAATAGGTTATTATGAAGTAAATCTATGGAGAGATTTGAATAACGGATTCATTACTTACTATACAAGGATTTAAATAGGTAAGTGTACCAAATTAACGGACCTTTCAGAGTCAAAGATGGAAAGTTAATTTTATTCCTGGTTAAGAAAATTTTCGCTTTTATAGGTCTTACAAGTTATTATTTTGTCTCTGAAAAGCCAGCGTCAAAAACAAAACAGACAACATTAACAAAAACCAATTTTAACATAACATGGAACGAATCTCGTTCTTGAATAAGCCCTGCGGCGACTGTGTTACAGATCGACGAACCAACATGTATAAGAAAATTAACTCGGGCTATTGTTGTGGAAGATTGGCTGGAACCCAAGAACTGGGCTTGAGGAGGAGGAATTTCGAACATAAAACCGTTGATTCCGAATGGGGGTGGGGGAAGTCTGCGTGTTCATTCTGTGTCGATGTCTCAAATGTATCTCCATGCTAACATACAATCTGATATACTAAACCAGTCGACGCCTGGTCCATCCTAAACTGAGGTACTCTTATTATTATTGTAATAGTTCAAATGGTTACAAATTAAACTTCAACAAAGTGTAATACAAAATGAAAAATGCTTACACTTGCTTAGCTAGGGCCTGCCGCCGACTCCGCGCGGTCGCATACACTAAAACAAGGATGGCTTAATATTCTGTACAATTCCGCAAATCAATTCGCAATTCCCGTTTCTACTATTGAGCCTTAATTAATACCATTAGCACTAAGATAGTTTACTCGATAATGTCATCTGTATTAAAATTACCGTATTATATACAAGTTGCTATACATCACTTTACAACTGTCTATCTTATTTTGTATAACTATTAGAAGAAGCGATAAACTATAAAATATCTGGAGTCCTGTTGAACCGAGGATGTAAACTGAAAGTGTTCCCGCTTTGCGGTATCGGCGGCCGGCTACTACATGTTATAACAAATACATCGAGTTATGCGACGCACTTGACTTAGAAGTCGAACGACGCTGTTCGTCTCGGAGAGGCGTCTTCACGGACGTCTTAAGAACGGTAACCGTTCGTTCGACCACAAATCCAATGCGCCGCGCTACATATATCTACGAATCAAACTAAGTATTCTTCTATAGTATAATAGTAATGTGTATATTGTGTTCGATACGGCGAACTGTGTGTGATGCGTGTAGGTGTTCCGCGGACTTATCGCAGCGGCTCCGGTTGGGCGGACAGTGCTATTGAGGGCCCTTTGTATTCATTTTTTTATTTTTATTTTTTTTTGTACAAAAACAAAAAAAAAGAACAATTTTCTTTGAAGGCACTTCAGATCGGACGAGGTGGCCCAGTGCGTTTGTATGTGATTTGATTCTTTTTGCCGAAATCTCTGTATTAAACGTGTTTGTTATATTATATCTTTGGTCTATTGTTCGTGTCGCCTTCAACTATTGCCTCTGCTTGGGTGTGGGTAGATGTCTATTTGTTTGCTAGCCGCCGCGATAGGTCCGCCTGCGGGGCGATCGAGTCACAGTATCTTAAAAGTATCTCATTAATAAATATAAAACGAATGCCAGTAGAATACGGTGTGGTTACATACGATTATTGATATAGTGTTTAATAGTTTTACGGTCGCTAAAATTTATTATTATTACTTTTTTAGTTTTTCGAAAATTAAATCTCGGTTGTGACGTCACCGACTGCCCCGCACACACACCTAGAGCGATGCTGTATTAAGGGGCCCACGCATATCGGAATATAATATTTTATCTAACAAATAAACTTAACCCTATGTCCTGTGGCGGACTAACTGAACGTTGTTTGCCGAACGATGCCGAAATATTATAAAATACAAACCAAGGATGTTTACATTAATATAAACTGAAGATGTTTACGTTGTGATTTCGAATTTGGTGTCTGTTTATAGTAATTCTATTGAAAAACCTGCACGAACATATAACCGGCTTTCAGTATAAAAATAATGTTTAAATTCTTTGTCTGTGGATCGAAAAATAACCCTGCTCTATTGTACTAATGACTATGGTTAACTTTAATTATTCCTAAAATAATTATGACGAGGTAAAGGTTGACAATATCTGGCTGCGAGACGGGTGTCGTCAGCGTGCCAACAAATCAAACTAACGGGATAACAAACGGGAACAAAAACATAGTCCAGGATGAGGGAAAGGAACCAAACAAAAATAAAAAAACAACGAAACGTTCAAAACTTAAGCAATTAATATATTAATCGTATTTTTGTTGTTTTTTAAATCCTTAAATAATAAATCAATAAATGATTTTAAGATATACATAACTATAAAAAACCATTTACGATAATACTTAATATTATAATAATAATTATATATAGCGAAATATATTATGTGCAGAAATAAAATTCTAGGTGACTTAAATTTTCTCTTACTCATATAACCTAACGAATTTCCTAGTAGAGCGCAGACGCATCGCGCCGGGTGACGTCCGACGTACAAATTCATTATTTTTTTAATAATTTAATTAAACTTTTTTTTTATCAATAATTTTGAATCTGAAGGCCTAAATGCGAGTGTCGTAAAATTTTGGTGTGCGATATCGTCCAATGCGTATAATTTAGAGGTCGTTGGGGGTCAGCGCTCACTCCAGCTGCTCCAAGAAGTTGGGCGACTTGAAGTACTCGGGCACGGGATCGTCCAGGCGGGATATCACCTTGTAGATGGACTTCTTCCAGCTCTGTTCCGCGTCCTTCCCGCCCTGGATGGCGCGGAAGAATTCGCGCAACGTCTGCTCCACAACGTATCGGAAGTTAGGTGGAACCTAGGAATTATGATGGAACCTTTAGTTATTGATGATTTACACGGCAGATATTGTGTGACACGACTTTTAAAACGAAACATTGACAGTTTAATGGAACAAAGATTTTGAAATTGAGGAATCCTAAGACAAGAAGAGTTTCAAACTCACTTCAATATGATTATTTCTGTTGTAATGCAGATTGAGCACTCTATACAGCTCGGAGTCGCCAGCCACGTGGAGGTCGTCCGCCGTCTTCAGACCTTCGCTGATAGCTTGCCGCGCGTACTTCTCCATTTGGATGTAGTAGAATTCTCTGTAACAACATTCACATGATAAGTAAAATGAAAGGTTATATAATATCCTTACAAATACAATCGAGGATGTCTACTTAATAATTAAACTAGAACTAAAAACGTCAAAGAATACATTAAATGCATGGTCATGTTCTTTAAATGGAAATAACATAATTTAAAAAATAATTCTACAAGTTTTTGTTGCTCCAATATTTGACGATAGTGCCTGTAGGTACTCCAGGGTAGATGTGCCTACTCCGGATGCCCCATAATGGCTGCGCGTTACGTGTAGGCAAATTCACCTGCCGTGTGACACTTGACAGCACAATGAAAATATAAAAAGCTCTCGAAAGTCGTCGAGGGCGGAGAGGATTTGATTAGTCATTTTCGCTCAGTCCGCTTGTCGTGTCGCATCGCTTCGCTATCTTCGCTTCGCTTCGCTTACGAGAGCGAATCGAGAGTCTCGCGAGGCTAATTACTTACGAGTTTGCATTCAGACGGGCTAATTCAGTTTTTCGCATCACGTCGAGTGACGCGTTACTTTCGGAAAAATTGTTGCTGTTTCATGGAGGGTTTTAAGTCGGCCTTTTTTATTTCGACTTGCGAATTTCAATTACGTCAGGAATTGCTCTTTTAAATGCACCCACTACTTACTTTATTATATTTTTTTATTATTTTCTCAACGTCGCCCTGATACAGAGTTAGGTACACTCGTCGGAACCTTTCACATAACTCGAATATTACATTGACTTTGTAAAAGAAATCGGCTAAATAGAAAACGTGAGCCGTTTAGATGAAAGGAAAAGGAAATAAGCCTTTATAGGTAACATAGTAGAGAAGCAGAAATATCCAAATCACTTAACAGCGAGGTATCAATCGACGCAGATCAGCTCTAAGCCACTTGCGCGAGAGAGCGAGAGATTCGAGGGTTCGTCTCTCTTACACCGGGGTTTCTATTATTTTTTAATTGGCACTCCGCGAGATGCAGCCTTACTAATTGAGTAAGTAAATGAAGTGTCTTAATAATTAGATGTCTTTTTAGCTGGTGAGAGGATCTGTGATGTCTGGGTACTTGGGCATCACGACTACACCCACGTAATTAGGATTGGGGGAGTATGGTGTTACTGAATCCGATTCATATATAACATATTAATAAAGTATACAAGTATTAAGCCGATGACGTAATTAACGCTTGAGTTTTTTCCACGTGGCGTATTAAATGACGTAGATTAGGACATGTTGATATGTTGAAACAGATGTGACTTTTAACGATGCCACTTGGAGGTATCAGATTATTAAGTGCTCTTTATAATTAAATATTATCGTTATGATCGTTATGGTCGTTATATTATTTACACTTGATGTCTGTTATTGGGTCATTTGCCCTATTGCTGTTAAATGATGTACCAAACTCGATAAAATTTGTGTTAGGAATCAAAAATGAAGTTAAGATTATGTTAGTGAAACAATTTGTAGGCTGTTAGCGTCGTTCGTATTGATAGATGATGCGGGTAGCTTGAGTGGCTGACGTGAAAAAGATATAAACTCAAAAGATTTTAAAATTTTAAATTCGTCTTTGTATTGAATAGTAAACGTAAAGCTGTAGTTTCTACTTGAACATATTGACATTCATACAGAATAAAAATTGTGTGATCGTTTTGAAGTCACGTTGGGAATCAGCTGTTGCTATTGTGAAAGCATTTGCCTTAACGAATTTCGGTAATGATGCGGTTAAATGAAATTAAACCTTTGTGACAAGCGATAAAGCTGAATATCGCTTAATAAATGGTATATCCGCGAATTTTTCACACAATAGTAAAATTTTAAAGCATTTATCGCGTCACAGTAGCTTATTCGCTGAATTGTATGGGATAAGGGCGATTATTGCTTGTGGTTGTATCTTTTGTGTACGTGTTTCTTAAGATATCGCATCTTGACTACCTGGCGAACGTCTTGGATGCCATTGTTTGATGAAGACAGTTAGTCTTATTTTTTTGCGGAGTCCTATAAACCGTCCGAATGATATTTTGAAGACGTGAAACGTCATATATATTTTTATTCATAACTATGATCGCGTAAAACTTTGAAATATAATTGTAGTTTAATGTTGAAATATAGTTTATTGAGCTTTTATTACAACATTGTTTAACGAGAGCCACAAAGCGGGGTCATAAGAATGGAGCGATCTCTTAATGTTCTAAGACATGGGACGCAGTTCCCCTCAAGAAATATCTGATTCCCGTGTGAACTAATATCCATAGACTTGCGATCCTCAGAGGGGACCGAGCACTTTAAGACAATTCGTTATTTTAAATTCTCACAAGATTTTTATAAGTTTGTTGTTAATAATCATTAAATGGTAATGCCCAATAAAAAAATATAATTGTAGTATTATCAAGTGAATAAAACTATTGTACCTTATTTGGTAGGAAAAATTACAAGGTCTAATAATATTTTTTAATTTAATTAATATAATTTTTTTTTTTGTTAAACGTTAATTTCTTGTAACAAATTTACTGAACATTCTTCGTTAATGTAATTTATTAGTATTGTCCTGTCTAAAGCATTCTTAATACACGCGGGACGTTTCTTGAGGGGTAACTTTTGTTTATTTTTTTCTCTCACAAATTTCATTGTTAACTTCTTCGGTGCGAAATATCCTTTCAAAACCCGATTCCTTGCGAGGACCGTTATTTAAAAGTTTAGATAATCCTTATTCTCATAAACAATGAAACAAAATTTTGTTCGCAGACGAATCTTAACGTAATGTAACATATAACAATACATTATTATTACATTGGCAGAATAAATTAATGTCATTGTGCCTTAAAAAAATATCTTTAAGATATATTCCAAATTCAAATTATTGCTCTCTTTTTTTTATTTGTCATCTTTTTAGAGGCTTCTGAACATCTTATTATTGTGATATAACCGTTACTCCTAACTCCATGTAGGTCGCACTAAAGTATTGACAGCTATTTATGCACGTATGTTTTTATGCGGGCGATTAGGTTAAGAACCTCTATCGTTAATACGGTATTTTCTTCAGATATTTATTTTAATATATAAAAACAACAGACAGAAACGAAATATATTTTTTTGTATTAAAATTTAATTATATTGTAATATATGTACATGGAGGTTACCATAATTGTTATATTTATACTATTGTTCTGTTTGAATATCGATATTTGAATGAAACAGGATTAAATGTATCGTAAACAAAGCCTGCGCAGCTTCTGTGAGATTTAGTGAAAAATTGTTTATATATATATGTACATGTTACTGAACGCTAATTTCGATCGCTCCCAAATACAATGGTTATTAAAACGTGATGTGCAAATGATATGGGTGGGGGGGTGAGGGGGTGACTGGGGGTGCGGCGAGGGGGGGGGTCGGTGTTTTATACACGGGGGCTGTATGTACTGAGTGGACGCAGGCCGGCTTTCGTACGGCAGAGCGAGCGCAGAGTAAGACAAACTAGATGCGGGTTTTTTTTATTTTTATAATTTTTTATTTAATCCCTAATTATCAATACTAAATTTATTTCCTTTTCCAATATTTATGATACCTTTTTTATATTTTTTATAAATATATTTTTGTTTCAGTTATATTTTACGTCCATAGGCTTTTATAAGCCCTTCGTTCGTCGATGTTTATATGTAAAGATAATGGTACAATTGCAACGAATTAGAATATACTTTTGGAATAACTTATTAGATTAAGTTATTATCGATGTGCTCTGTATTTAGTTATCTGTGTAAAAGTCGCACGGCGCTGTGCACACATGCACACAACACACACACACAGGCACAGTAAAAGCGAGTAAACTAATACCGGGCCGGATTAATGCTTCAGTTAGTGAAAAAACTTTTTTTCAGACTGCGCCGTCCGGTACAGGGACGGACTTGAGTGTTTAAAATGTTTATTATTATTTTAATACATATTATAATATTATTATTTATAAGATTTTATTATGACGACGTGTTCTGATATGTCAAATTTTCGGTTTATTTTTTTTTTAGCTATCGCGAAAACGGTAATGTCGTAAGTATATTCGGTATGCGGGCTGTAGACAGTTAATAATCTATGCGGAGCGTCAACTTTCTCGCAAATAATTTTCCTTATCGCTCAGTAACGGAACACACTTGTGTGTCATTTTCGACTAACACAGAACCAAATTTGTTTAGTCGTAAATATTAATCGTTATATTAATTAACAACATCATATCAGAGCGCGTTTTATATTAAACATGAAAAAAAATGTGAAGCATTGTAAGGTACATGTAGCGGTCTATTTTGTTTGTGCAATCTTTTATTCAGCCTCCATATAACTCTCATGCTAACATAAGTAGAACATTTACAAGTAGGCATATTGAAAAAGTGTCTAGAGTGCGGGTCTGGCTAATGACTCCCTCCGACTGACCTGTGTCTTGTACCCCACGCTTCAAAAGTTCAGCTCATTTGAGTGCTTGCCGAGATTTTATTACCCCAACTATACTCGGTATTAAAATTTCGAAAAAAAAGGGTTGAAACATGGACGTTTAAGGGCCTAAAGCTGACCGTTCGCGGTTACTTGATTTCAGGATTAGTTCGCTAATTACTGTTTTGAGACAGTTTCTAAAGTTTTTTTTTTTCACTTTAGTCAAGAACCGTCTATGCAGTCTCTACACATGAACTAAGTTTCGTAAACTGCATGTGAAACATTTAATTCCAGTTATAACTTGGCCATAATAAACTCTATTCGGTAAACAATTAGGACGGATTAAATAGAACAAGAATGAAACTTTTCCTTATTTGAATATAAAATACTGGCCTTAAACTGTTGAAAAAAATAATGTAAAGGAAAAAGTAATCACTATGTGTTCGATATTCAAACCGGAGTTCTATATAGATTCGTTTTGTGTTAATATGAGAATATGTTTTAATATGAAGGGTGTTGATCACGTGTCTAACAATAATTACTTTAGTGTTGCCAGGCGTCATTACGTCAAACCGCCTGCTTGCTCGCATTTTCAGTTTTACTCAAGTTATTTCCCCTGTGGTTTGTCATTGCCATTTATTACTAAGATTTCCGTGGCACGAGTTTTCACTTGAACTTATAAGGATTTTCTATGTAATTATTTTAAATTAACAATACATACGTATGTTCTCTATAAAATTTGCATCTCAATCTCGAACACAACGAATTGTCTCGACGATGCATTTGTGACATTTAGTGCTTTATTTTGAAATTGGAACATTTAAATGATATTCAACGCCAACTATTTTCACAGTACGTTATCGCTTGTGTTTTGTCCTTGTCGTATCCTTCTGTCTTTGACCACTATCGTTAACAACGGAAGTCAGCGCTGGCGCAGCCTTATCTCGCTCGGGAATGAACTCGCAACGACCAATCATAAAGATCTCTTGGACTTCAGCATTCTTACGCATATTAATTGTTAGACTAAATATCAATAGGTCAATTCTAACTGGACATATATGTATATATGAAGACATTTATTATTGTACTTATAGATGTTACATTATTGTTTACAGTTTTAATTGGTTATTTTATACGTCTTTGTTAGTAATGTTAACTATTTAAGGATATTGTTGTTTATTTTACATTTATATAATAATCATTTAATTAACTCGAAAAGTCCAAGAATCATAGGAATAATTAAAATTAATATAATTTTCAACTTAATGAGACAGCAATATAGCAGTTAAGATATATAATTCAAATATATATGGGAATAAAAAATTAAGGAAACAATAGAGACTAAATTACCTACGAATGCTTTTCAAGTGAACTAAAGAGGTTCATTACAGTTTTATCACCGGCCAGTTATCTTTTAAAAAAAGAAAATAAAAATAGCGTGACGTCCGAGTTCCCGCCCAAAAGTCGTGTGTCGTGTCATTAGAAGCGTATTAAGGTTTTTAAGGTAGAGACTAATGAAAGAACGCCGCACCCGCTCCTTCGAGACCGCGGAGGCGCGCCGTGTGGTTATATTGACATGTAACCTCTTTGGTAACATTAATTAATAACACGCAAGTGAGTACACGTAGGGTCAAGTGATGTTTGTTCTTGAAATTAAAAAAAAATGCAGTTTCTTTTTTAGGCAAATGAATTATCTTTCTGTTACGGATAATAACTTACATTCGGGTGCAATTTTTCAAAACATTTTTTTTTTCATACATGTTGATTAATTACGTAGCAGCATGTTAATTCGATGGTATCAGCGTGTGGGGCGCTGGGTGGGGTAATTAAAAGCCTTATGCCCCATCGAAGACAAGATAAGGTAGGCGGTCGGAAGAAAACTCCACTTTTCTAATTACGCTTTCATTAGCTGATGGATGCCTTACTCATGCTTTCGTTGGTATGTCGTGAGTTTGCGTCATACTTCAACGAAATTAAAGCCACTATTATATTCAAGATGCCGCGGTGCTTATGACGTTGTGCTAGATATTAAAGTGTATGTATTCAACGTGGTTAGGAAATATTATCTAATGATACAATTTTATATGGAAAAAAATAGGCCATTCGATAAACATATCCTTGTATCTCGCATGTCCTGATAAGGTGGCCACGCCTCGCGTGCTTTAATTATATTATAAAGGGCATGAAGGAACGCTAATAGTTTATCGCAATGATATGTAAATATCCAACCTCGCCCCGTGTCTATAGGAGGCTCGCGTGTAGACAGACCTTAACATTCGGTAGTAGAGACGTGTACGGGACATTAGTTACTCACGAGCTATACTTAATGTGAGCCATCTATATGTTAGAGGTATTCAAGACGGTTGAGTCGGTGTGACGAGTAATTAGCAGCTTTTTAGAAGAAAAACTACTCATAAGCTTCCTCAAAAGGGTCGTATTAATTACTGGAGGTGCTCGTATGAGCGTTGCGCGTTATAAATGGCCGGCCACTTGGCGCCCTAGCCTCGGCAGGCCTTATTAAAAATGTTAACACGTAAATTAGACTCCACGGCAGCACTGTATTAGCTAACCAATTAAATTTTAGAAGCGGCTCACACAATGCAAGTAACTTCGCGCGTCCCCATTTCATCTTTGACTACGACGGCTGGAAGAGCTGTATACGATATAACGTATGCTTAGATACGCAATATTTTCTTTACACTTGGATAACGTTTCGAGTGTTTCAATATTAAATTGCGCACTTAAGTTTTTAATTACAAAAAAAATATATATATTGAACTAAATATATACGGAGCGAGTTAGCACGGTAAGTTAAAAAGGCATATCAAAATTGCGACGTAAGGTTGGTAACATTTCCGTTTCCGACCGTGAGAGTCCTTGCATACGAGAGATTTTATTCTCAGTTGAATTAATTAAAATATTCACTTTTGATATAACTTATTCTAATTAGTGGTGAACTTATTACTTTGTGCAATTTCCTGTCGGGTTTAATGAATCATGTTTTATGTCGTGTGTGATGGCAACATTGTGATTTAAATGATGTGCGGCTTCTAAAAATGTAATTAAATCGCATAATAGTAGATTCGCTTTAAGAGTATAGTGAAAGGTGAGCGGTGTCGCGGACAGGTAAGCTGTTTGCAAGCTGACGTGTTAAAAGGTTTGAGGCTCGGTTAGTCTAAGTGCAGCCCCTCATGCGACTAGTTGGATGTGTGTAAAGATTAATTGGAGTGTTGCCTATTCTAACAATTTACGCCTTCTCTGGCAGGCCGGCCGCAGACCACTTTTGAGCGACTTAATTAAGCGAAATAACTTAAGAGAGTCACCGTTCCTAATTAGTGCTATCGTCGGCTAATTCTACGAGTGACGCTTTGTTTGCTAGACTGAGTTTCTTTGAGTCGCGCGCCAAAAGAATTTGTCTTTGCATCGAGTTTAAAAGATGTTTGTTTGTTTTGCCAACTCCGCGAAGATTCTCGGGCTGTTATTGAGTAAATTACACAGAGGAAAACATAAGGGCATTTATCTAAAATGTAAAAGAACTTGAGATTTTTTTTTATTATCACTGATTATATTATTGAATCGAGAATTTTTTTTAAGGTGCCTACATGCGCGACAAAGCGACTAAAACACAAGGGTCTCTTCTCGGTAGAGCCCTTTACGTGTAGTACATCAACAAGTGGCCAGTTGTCAGGCTTTCTTAGCATTTTATGTCAAACACTTTTAAGATTTATCGGTGAAAATTTAAACGAATTTTTTGTTTAAATTAAAAATGAATTCTCTATTTAAGTGTTAATTAAATGTTTATATTTAGATATCGACGTTGCAGAGGCTATCGCAACTTTAATTTAATTTTTTTATTAGTTCATTAACTTATCCTAACATAATGAAGACGATAACACGAACAAATTGATTTAATAATAATAATGAGAGATTTTTTT